>PVJX010002095.1:0-138871 GCA_004027295.1 Dolichotis patagonum | reverse complement strand
GCGGTGTGGGGGGATCAGGCCCTCATCCCAGGCAGGGCAGCTTCTGAAGGCAGGGCTGACTTGTGGCTTCCAGAGGAAGGTGCTGGCGAGGCACGTGCCGAAATAAACCGAGAAAATGGGGGTTGGCAGCAGATCTGAGCGTGGGGTCAGGGTCCTGAGCCACCCAGGAGGGGTCAAGATCAGGTCTCCCCTCCCCTGGCAGCTTTCTGGTCATGCCCCATATGGAGTCGCAAGGGCACCAGCCAGAGAGATTACTGGATGCCCTTGTGCTGGGCAGGGTCCAGGGGTCCCTGTAACATAAAACAGTCACAACAAACAAAACTGCACAGAACCCCAGCCGTTTGTCGAAGATTGAAACCAAGAGGCATCGTTTAAATTGGGAGCAAATGGATATTTTTCTTAAACTAAATACCCTGGGGAATCACACGGAGGGTGAGTCACCCAGACACGTTAGATTAAGTGGCACCAAGAGGCTGTGGATCAGTCAGGCCCTGCCTAGGAGGGAGGGAGGGCGTGGGCACCTTCCGCTGCAGGGTGCTGGACAACACTAATTAAATGACCTCATCCAGGAAGTGCGTTCTGATTGAGGGAATGCGGGACAGTGAAATCAGAGGTCTGTGTCACCAGCTTGCTGTGTCACTCCAGGCGAAAGATGCATGTCTCTGTGCTGTACTGGGCTTGCCACTCGGGGCCATGTTTTCTGGGGAGTCACTTCCGGCCCTCCCGAGCTGGCCCACATTGATTGGAAGGCCTCTGCAAGTCACCTTTAACGGAGGTCCTGTCTTTTCAGCCCGCAGACCTTGGAAACAAATTCGACTCCACAAATTTCCACTTGGCTGGGTTTCTATTTGCTCAGACAGGAATGGTCAGAGGGGATCCTAGGACATTGTCCATGAAAAATGTTCCCAACTCGTGGCATGGACTGGGGCAGATCTGTTGGAAGTCACCTTTCCCAAGGGGGAGGTGTGCGGGAAGCTGTTTGGAATAAGACAATAGCCTCGGAGGGGCGCCTCGGATCTGGGGGCTGTGTATGAAGGTGCGGTCTGCGCCTCTGGGGCTCCCTGACTCTGGGCCCTTGCTGCTGCCTCTCTTGGGGTTTGGCAGCCACCCTGTTTTCTGAAGCTTGCAGCGTGCCAGGCTGCAACTCCTCACCTCCCCATGTGCGGAAGCACAGGCTGGACACAGGAGGGCCCCTGGGCAGTCTGATGTTGAGTGAGGCCGCCCTTCTCCGTTACAGTGGTGCTGGCGTGGGGACTCGCTTCCTTCCGCCAACACAGGGCTCGGGTGCAGTGAAACACGGGGAAAGTCGCCAGCTGCCCACAGGCTCTTGGAACCCGTTTCCCAAGGGTAGTATCTGCCCGATCCATCCGCAGGCTCAGGGGAAGGAGCGGGGAAAGGGCAGGCCCATGCAACAGGAGTCCCCGGTGGGGCAGAGGGCACCCGCTATTCTCTGCTCCTTTGTGCAGGGCGAACTGAATTAGGACCAGGAGAGGATGGGGAAGTATTTAGTCGGTGTTTTCAAGCTTCTCTCCAGCCTGGGAGGTCCCGTCAAGCAGGATCTTACTGGCCCCAAGTGTGTTAAGTGGTTGTACAAGCTGGCATATGTGGTTGCAGTCAGCGGGGACTTGGGTCAGGGAAACCCGAGGTCCCTTTGCGTTAACTCTCCTCTGCAGCGTTATCTCAGTAGGTTTCGGGACAATTTTGTTTGGGAAACAATTGCGGAGACAGGAGAGATTTGATTATGTAGGACTGGCAGCATTGGGCCTTGCTGGAGCTGGAAGGCTGGTGTGTGGGTGGGTGGGGGGACAGCACCCTTTCTGACCCGGAAGCCCTGTGTTTCTGAGAGGACCACCTGCCCCCCTTCCCTCCATGCCCCACCTCCTCCCCAGAGCCAGCACTAAGGCATCCACACCCCTTTCTGTCGCCCTCCCCTACCCTTCCTGTGGCCGGAGCCTGCTAACTTCAAGTTCTCCCTCTTCTTGGCCTTACCGCAGTCTCCTCATCCCAGCAAACACGCCCAGGGGACGGGAGACCCTCCTTCTCCTTTTCCAGCTTAAGATGCTTGTTTTCTGTCTTCTCCATCATTTTGAGTCCCCATGAAAGCCAGCCTTAGGCAGGAATCAGATGCCCCCTGGATGCTGGGCCACAGGAGGGCCTTGGGCTCGGGGTAGTAATTGTCATCGTGCAGTGATCAGCTCGCCATACCCTGAGACCCCCGTCCTCCCGGCTTGGGGGTACACGGGTGCACCCTTCATGTCCTCCGTGCCTGCTGCACTATGCTGCAAACTGTCCCGTATTCTCGGGGTTCAGGAGTTCTACATGCTGCGAAAGCACCTAGGGGATGGCCTAGCTCTGGTGACACAGCCAAGTCCCTTGGTGCCAGGGGCTCCCACCAGTGAGGAGGGGGCTGCAGGCCGAGGTGGCCCAGAGCTCTGCTCGGTGGCCTGTAAGCTGCTGTCACAGAGGCTCCCAGCTATGCACAGCGAGTCGCCTGAGAGAAATAAACTCCAGTCTCTTTGCGGATTAACATTCTCATGGCGTATTTCCTTGGTAAAATGTCAACCGCTCGGAACCCCTAGTGCAAAAACTGCTTTTGACAGAGCTGAGACCCAAAACAAACACTGCCGTCTCAGCTGAGGAAAGGCAGAGGAAAAGATGCTATTAGTATTTCATTTTAAGTAACATTTCATCCATACATGCGCATTTAGGGTGGAATGTTTAGAAAATACAGATAAATGAAATGAAGAATGTAAAAGTCAGCTATAATCTCTGAGCCAAGAAACAAATACTATTTGCATTTCTGGTGCATTTCTTTTGGGGTCCCCCCTCTCCATACACAGATAGAAACAGTGTTATGTGTATTTATCAAATTGCTATTTATTATACACACATTTTATATCTTGGCTCTTCCACTTAACACTACATTGGGAGTATTTTCTCCTTTCTTTGACTATTCTTTACAACTCTAATTTTTTAATGGAAAAGCATTACTCAACCTACAGGGAGCTATCATTTGTTTAATCTTCTTATACAGTGAATATTCATGCTTTTTACCCTAGTATTATAGAATGGTGCCATCATGAGCATCCAAAAATCATACAATTTTAATTACATATATATTTATTTCTTTATGATATATTTTCAAAGAAGTAAATTTACCATACAATGATAGTAGTTATTTTGATGTATTTGATACATATGTTCAAATTGATTATGGAAAGACTTAATAATTTTTACATCTATGAGTGATATATGGAAGTCTCTGTTATATCCTATACTCCCATAATAGATTGTTTTATATATATATGTATATAAACATGTTTGCTAATTTAGTAGCAATATACCAAATAGTGTTGATAAATTTGCATCTTAAAGGATTTTACATTTAACAATATAATCACTGATCGTTTGCTTTTTGCATTTTACAAATCATAACTCAAGTTCTCTGCACATTTGTACTGAGGGTAGAATTTTGCGTATCAGCTCCTGAAACTCTTTTAGGGGAGAATTGATAGCTACTTGTGTCAAATATTTTGTCTCAATAAATCGTTTTCCTTTGAAATAGAAGTCTTCACATTGAGACACTTACAATTGTATGTGGTTAAACACTTAGATTTTTTTAACTTGCAGAACTTTTCATGTTTGTACTTTTCAGAAAGTCATATGCAATTTGCAGAATAGATACTATCCTATTTTTTTAGTAGATACTATTTACTCCTACTTTCTTTGAGTTATTTTTATGGTTTGATTTTCTTTCAGCAAAATCTGCCATCTGCCTGGGATGGATTTTGGATGGCTGTGACGCGATGGTCTGGCTTCTGCATTTTACTAAATGGTTCCCACCACCACAGATACAGTAAAACTTGCCTTAGCCATTGCCTTGAATCTCATGTCTGATTCTAAGCGACATGCCAATTTGCGTATCTCCTTGTTGATTTTTTTAAAGAAAATTCTTAATCTTTTCATCTTTTTTTCTCTCAGCATAACTTTAATTCCCTTAGATGTGTCACTGGAACGTGCTTGTCTGCATGTAACAGAATGCCCCCTTCTGGAGTAAACGATAGAAAGACATCGTCTCACATTAAAAGGGGCCAGGAATGGAACCAGGGCAGGTTGGGCTTGGCCACTTCCAAAATGTAGTCCTCAGACCGAAGACACAGGGACAACCTTAATTTTCCTGAGGGTTTTAGGATGGTGGTGGCAGACCCAGGAAGGTCGCAGCACGGAGGAGCCCGTTGTTCTTTTCTGTTCGTCTTCTTTTTGTGAGGAGGACATACTTTCCTAGGAGCTGGCCCTGCCCTCCATTCCAGCTCATCATCATTTTGCTTTTTCTGTGGTGGCAGTAGGGGTTCTCCACTGAGATGTGCAGGTCACAGGGACCTGGTTTGTGTCCTGGCTTTATCAGTGTGTGTCCCCTTCATGACACAGACAAGGGACCACCTGTTGTTTTACACTTTGATGTTGTGGCTTGTGTCTGGGTGTCCCCTCAAAGCCTCATGCACTCACAGGTAGGATGTTTCAGAGGTGGCAGGACCTAGGGTATGTGATGCTGGCCTTAAGGAAGGGTGACAATTAAACTGGCTGAGTACACTTCTGGAGATGAATAATGGAAGGCCCACTCCGAGCATGGGTGGCACCAACCAGGAAGCTCATAGCTTGGGTGCGATAAAAGGGAAAGGGAGCCACAGGGCTGCTGCTGGCTGCCTCCCACCTGCCCGTCTATGGACTGTTTCTCTTCTATGTGCTGTCCTGCTCTGGTGCCAGCTGACTGTAGACTGAAACCTCGACAAACCCTGAGCTAAGATAAATCTTTTAACTTTGGGTGTTGGGTATTTTGTCTAAGCAGTCAGGAAAGTAACTGAGACATTCAGTGGGGAGAAATCTTCAAAATTGGAAAGAATTTGACTCTGAACTACTCTGGTCTAATTGCTAAATTTGGAGATATTGCTTTGATGTCCTGGAAAAATTTGTTTCCTAAGTTTCTACATTTCATACAGTCTTTTAGTAATCCTCTTCACTGAAAATCTTACCAAATCCATTACTTAAGACTTCACAGTATTTGCAAATGATTTTTAAAATACCTGTTGACATATCCCCCTTTTCATTCTTATTATTAGGTATTTGTGTTGTCTCACTTTTATTTCTTGAGAATAGCTGACAAAATTTTTAATCCAAATTTTATAAGATGTAGGTCTAACATTTTAAGTCACTTCTGTTCCATTTTGTTATTCTGATTAATTGATTTGTTTTCATTCTTACCTATCGCCTAGTATTTTTAGTTGTTATTTCTTAATGTTCTTATATGAAGGGTGGGTAATTTACTTTTATTCTCTCTGGTATTAGGATGCTGTACATATTACACTAAACAGAATTGTGACTAAATCTTAGTGGGTTTTGTTGTGTAAGCTGAAAGATAACACCATACAAAAATGTGCCTGAATCTTAGGAGGATCACAGTGAATCTTCAGAAGTGAACACAGTCTTGCTAGAGCCCTCACACGGCAATAGAACATGCCCAGCACCCCAGAGGCCTCACTAGTGCCCCCTTCTGGTCTCTACGTCCACTGGTGGAAACACTTTTGTTTACCACACTTAGTTTTTCCTGTTCTTCACTTGATATTGATATCAGACGCTGTGTATTCTTTTGTAACTGACTTCTTTCGCTCAACATTAGGTTGATACGTTATTATCCTCCTATGTAGTTTTAAATAATTTGTTCTTACTGCCTTTTAAAGTGAAGATTTTACTAGTTTTCAGATATGCCGAGGCCAGCAAATCAGGAGACAACTGTCATTGTAAAGATAGCTTGTTTCTGACAGTTGCTAGGGAAGGGGTAAAATCACATCAGAGGACGTGCTGGGTTGTACTGGAGTCTATCAGAAAGCAGAGAAAAACATGGGGATTTGTACTTACGTTTCAAGACTGACGTGCTGTTCTTGGCTCTTGGTATTTATACATTTTAAAATTAGATTTTCATTTTCCAAAAATTTTGGGATTTTGACTGAGGTTGTATTGACTTTAGATCAGTTTAGGGCGCATTAGCATCTCACCAGTTCAGCAATCTAATTTATGAGGTGTGATTGAAAACTTCAGTGACTGTCTACATTTAAAAAAAGTTACACCAAAACCACATTGCCGTAAATCCCCCCAAAGTACTCCATTTTTCTTCAGACACACTTACCCCATCATTCTTGCCATTTCCTGAAGCAGTTCTTTCATGAATGTCTTTAGTTATGCTGTTATGGCCGCCTTGATGTCCCAAATTGATTCAGAACATTTACTTTTCAGAGTCACTTTGATTTTAGGGAAAAGTTGAAAGTTGCCCAGTGCCAAATCCAGTGAATAAAGTGAGTGGGGACACATATGACATTTTTATGAGCTGCCTTTCCATTGGCTGACATTTGGCAGCAGCATTCACAGTATTATTATTATTATTATTATTATTATTATTATTTGGTACTGGGGATCAAACTCATGACCTTGCATCTGCCGGACAGGTGCTTACGCTGCTAAGCTATGTCCCCGGCCCTTCACTGTGACTTTTGTCATACTTTTCAAAGAGGACAACCAGAACTGCTTCAGAAGGTGGCAGGAATGGTGACATGAGGGTGTTTGAAGTGAGTCTTTTAGGGAGCTTAAAAGCAATGTGTCTTCCACTGTAATAACGTTTGAAAACTTAAGCACACTGTATTTTTTAATCAACCCTTGTCTGCGCATCTTCTAAAATTGTACCTTTTCATTGTAGAGATTTTAATAATTCTGAGTTACTCCTAGATATTATTGGTTGTCAGTATATTACTCATAGTACATCTTGAAACTGGTTTTTACTTGCTTATTGTATGCATATAGAAATTGAATTGGTTTTGTATATTTAACTTGTTTCTAGTATACTAACTGAATTTGTCAATGTATTCTAATAATTGTAGATTCTCTTATATTGTGTTATATATATAATTATGTGGTAGATGAATGATGAAATTTTAATTTTTCTTACAACTTTAATTTTCTAACCTTGATAGAGCTGTTGAATCATGTTGAATAGATGTAGTGATAGTGGGCTTCCTGCTCTTGTTCTTAATCTCAAAGAATAACTCTCAATAATTCACCTTTTAATATTATGTTTATTATGCAATTTTGGTTATTGATTTTTTATGAGAAAATTTCCTAAAATTCCTAGTTTGCTAGTAGTTTTATTAACTATGGGTATTACATTTGTTCAGAGACTATTTTTGTGCCCATTAAGATTACAATGTGATTTTTATGCTTATTTTTTCCTGATAATGTGATATGTTTACTGTTTTGGTTTTCTTTTTTTGGTACTGCTCATTTCTTTTTATTATCTCTTTATTACCACATTATTTGTATTATAATGTATGCTAATATTTTCTAAGGTTGAGATCCTCTACTTCCTTTGCTTTTTCAGAATATTACTTTTAAATTAAACTTTATTTTGAGATTAACATAAATTCAGCATTGTCTTTACTCAGTTCCCTCTAGGGGCAAAGTCTTTTTTTTTTTTTTTTTTTTTTTTTTTTGCGGTACTGGGGATCGAACTCACGACCTCGCAATTGCCAGGCAGGCACTTATGCCACTGAGCTAAATCCCCAGCTAGGGGCAAAGTCTTATAGTACTGTTGAGCAATAACGCAGCAAGGGTATTGTTTCTAGTACAACACAGGGACCTGATTCAGACCCACATTTCCCCAGTTTCATTTGTACTTGTATGTGTGTGTGTGTGCATTTATTCCTTTCAGTTTTTTCATGTGTTTGTTCATGTACTCACCACCACAATCAGGACTCAAGAGTTCTGTTATAAAGACAGGTCTCACATTGCTCTTTTATAATCATATCTTTTTTGTTTTGTTCCTTTGCCCTCTGCGCCCCTAATCACTGACTGCTATTTATCTTCTATTTCCAGGATTTCTAAAATCTTGTCATTTTCAAAACTGTCACACAAATTGACTCCCACGAGGTTATAACTTTGTGATTGGTTTACTTTCACTTAATATAATCTCCTAGTTGTTACATTGATGCAACAGTAGTCTCTTACTTTTATTGCTGAGTGTATTTCAGAGAAAAGATATACCACTGTTCAACTGTTCACACGTGGAACCATTGAAGGGCATCTGCATTCTGTGCAGACCTTGGTAATTGTGAGTGAATTTGCCAGTGTACTGGTTTTCTGGTATAAACGGTCAAGCGTGCAGTTGCTGCATCATATGGTAATTACATGTAGAGTGGTATAAAGAAACAACTGCCCAATCATTTTCTTGAATAGTTGCCCCATTTACACTCCAGTGATACAATGTATAACAATAGTTTTTTCCCTTGCTCAATAGTCTTTGGTGTGAGCACTGTTTTTCTGATAGTTATGCAGAGACATCTTACTGTGGTTTTAGTTTTCACTTCCCTACTGGTCGCTGATACTGAAGACTTTTGTGTGCTTATTTGTCAGCTGGATATCTTCTTCAGTTAAGTGTGCAGATCTTTGCCTATGTTTTGTACTTCTGGGCTTTGAGAACCTTCTGTATATTCTAGATACCACTCTTTGGGTGTGCATTTTGCAAATTTTTTCTTGCACTTTCTGGTTATTTTTCATTCTTTGTTAAGGATGTTTTGCAAAGTTAAAATTTTCAATTTTGATGAAGTTCAGTTATCAACTTTTCATTTTATGGATCATGCTTTTGGTTTTAAGTCTAAGAATTCTGTGACCATCCTTATCTTCCAAAGGTTTTTTGGCTGTTTTTTTCTGAAAAGTTTTAATTCCTAAATCCACTTCGAATTATTTTTTAAATCGTGAAGTTGGGGTTGGGGTTTTCGTTTTGTTTTATTTTTGTCTGTGGAAGCCCACTTATTTCATCACACTTTGTTTAGAAGTCCTAAATCACCTGGGCACATTCGCATAGGTTCATTTCTGGGTTCTGTGGTCTGTTGAATTGATCAGTGTGCCTACTCCCTCTGCTGACACCATGCGGCTGGTTAATGCAGCTGTTAATTCATTGTTGGATAATATTTGCCAACACATGATTGAGGACTTTCCAATTTTAATTTTATAAACTATCAGGCTGTAATCTTCCTTTCTGTGCTGTATTTATCTTATTTTGGCATCGGGGTAGGAAGAACTTTGTCCCTTTGTCCCTGTCTTAAGGAAGCTATTCTGTATGATGAAATTCTCCAGTGAAATATTAAATGCCCAGAGTTTTCTGTTTTCAGGAGGCTGTCTAATAGAATCCAACTCCTTTCGTGGTTATTGAATTATTTAGAGTATAACTTTCACCATAGATGAGTTTCAGTTGTAAGTGGGTTTCCAGGAATTGAACAAATTATTTGTGGTTTTAAAGAAACTTATCCATTGCTTCTAACTTGTCACATTGATCAACAAAGTTCATAAAGTTGTTTGTATTTTTCATATCATTGAAGTAGCTCCAGTGTCTGTAATAATAACTTCCATGTCTTTCTGACATTGCTGATATATCTCATTATTATTTGTGTTAGTCTATCATTTTTAATATTTTTTAAAAATTAGCTTTTTGTTTTGTTCATTTTCTCTATTGCTTCCCTATTTTCAATTTTAATAACTTCTGTTACTATTTTATTAATGTTACATTTGTATTGGCTTTGGGTTTATTTGTGCTTTCTCTCTCTGATTTCTTGAGGTAGAATCTTAGATTATTTCAGCCATGTACTCTTTTTAATGTCCTCTGTTAATGCTATGCATTTTCCTTCATTAGATCCCTGTTTTAAGTTACTCCACATATTTAATATGTTTTATTTCATTTTATTCATTTCTATGTATGTTCTAAAATTTTCCTTTGAGAGTTCTTGTTTGACTCAGGGATTATACAAGTGTTTTTAATTTCCACATTTAGAGATTTTTCTCTTGTCTCTGTAGTATTGAATTCTAGTCTGATTCCTTTACGATAAGAGAAAATATTCTGTAAAAATCAATTACCTTAAATCCACAAGGTTTTCTCATGGCCCAGAATACAATCTGTCTGAAGAATATTCAAGGGTCACTTGAAAAACACTGTGTTCTGCTGGTATCAGGTGGGGTTGTACATCCATCAGACATTATTGGCTGCTTGTGGTTCTCAGGTCAAATACACTTGTTGATCTCCTATTAATTCTGGCAGATGGTAGGATACTAGATGGTCTCGCATGAGTATAGTTGAAACTTCCAACTCTATTTATGAATTCGTCTTTTCTCTTATTAGCTCTGTTTTGGCCTCATGTATTTTGAGGCTCTCTAACTTGGTGCATGTAGGTGTGGGGTCATTATGTCTTCTTGGTGGATTGCTCCTGCTGACACCTCTCTGGTGATTTTATGTATGATGTTACAGTAGCCCGTCATGCTCTTTAAAATTAATGTTTACATGTGTTTTTATTTTTTGATTTTTAGCCACCTGTGGCATTGCTTTTGAAGTGAGTTTCTTGCAAGCAGCATAGAGTTGAGCAATTTTTAATACAACCTGCCAGTTTCTGCATTTTTAATTGTTGTATTTACATCATTAAAATTTAATATCTTTATTGTTTTAACATTTAAGAGCTAAATCATAACGGTATTGTGTGTGTCCGTTTAATTCTCAGCTTGCTTTAGGTTGCTCACATATTTTGAGGGTGCATCTGGACTTATTTGTTGTGTGTTAGGAATGTTTAAGTTGCTTTGATTGTCTTCTCTTCGTATTCCTATGCTTATGTGGTTCATCGTGGTGTACTATGAACGCGCTCTTCTGTTTAGTCACATTTGCGTTCACTGTTTTTAGAGGTTGTTGTCTTGAGTATTAGTGTTACCGTTTAGGACTTATCAAGCATTATTTGTAAAACGAAGAGAAGGGTAAGGGATATTCATTATTTTGTGCTTTCTGTTGGTGTGTCCTTGTGCTCCGAGACTCCTTCTGCTATCATTGCCTTTTTGTTTAGTAAACTTGCAATAGCCGACCCTGAAGGATGAGCCTGCTGGTCACAAATTGTTTTAGTTTTCCCTCGTGTAACCTTATTTTCCCTTTATTCTAAAAGGAAACTTTGTCCAGACATAGAATTTGTGACTGTCTTTTTTTTTTTCCAGCTCCTCCAAAGAATTGTGTCACTTTCTCCTGATCTACAGTGTCAAGTTAGGAATCCATTGTCATTTAAATTTGTGTTCCTCTGGGTATTTTCCCTCTTGGGTACCTTTGAGATAAATTTCAGCCCCCTGAATCTGTGGATTCCTTATCTGTGGATTTAATCAACTGCAGATCAAAAACATTTGGAGATGTTTTTGACCAAGCAGGTGCATCCTTTTTTCTGGTCCTCATTTCTCAAGCAGTGTAATGCAATAACTGTTTACATAACATTTCCATCATTTTAGGCTTTATAAGTAATCTAGCAGTAATTTAAGGTACAAAGAAGGCTGTGCCTAGATTTTATGCAAATACTAAACCATTTTGTATAAAGGACTTATGTATTTGTGCTTTTTTTTTAATTTTGAAGGGTTCCTGGAACCAATCCTGAGGTACCAAAGAATTAAATTTTATTTATATATTTATATTCATATCTTGTGGGACCTGTACATTTTACATCTTTCAGTGTATTTGATAAATGGCCCCCTGTCATTTATTTGGATAGTATTTAGTCTCCTTTTCTCCTCTTGCTGGTATTCCATTGAAGTGATCATTAGATACAGGATCTTTTGTTACTGTCCTGCAGGTCCCCGAGGCTCTGTTCAGTTCCTTTCTAGTTTATTTTCTCTGTATGACTCACGCCGGGTAAACTTTATTGATCTGTTCTCCATCTTATGAATTTTATCCTCCATCATGTGAACTTGGTGACTGATTCCGTCTAGGGAATTTACATTTTTTTCTGTTACTGTATGTTACTTTATCTGTTCAGTTGCCGGGGAAGGCAGCTTGGACCCACAGTGAAAAGAGGATTCCTGGGCAGTGTGGCTGATGGGCAGTTTCCTTTCCCTCGGTCAGTGCTGTTCAGTCCCCTTTCATACCTTGCTCTATGCTGAAATTTCCTACATCTTTCATTTAGTTCTAGACAATTTCTTGCTGAAGCATTTTTATGATGAATTATTTACAATTCTTGTTAGATAATGAAAACATCGGATTCATCTTGGTCTTAGCATCAGTTGATTATCTTTCCCATTCTCATGGTGATGTCTTGGTTCTTGGTATATGGGTAATTTTCATTTATATACTGAACATGGTGGCAATTGTCTTAGGTGACTGTTCTTTTTAAATTCTTTATTTTAGTAGGAAGGTATCCCGATTGGTCTTAATATACAGATGTGGCCTACTTCTGTCTGAATTTTCAATGACTCCTGGATTTTAAGAGTGGGTGCTGTTTGGTGGTGTTATTTGGTCTGTCTGGTGCTATAACTGTTCCGCTTTGTGTTTCCTGAGATGGGTAAGGGGTGTCCCCTGGCTGGGACCCTGGGACCTCCGGTTGCAGAAAGGGAGTCTCAGGCCAGTGAGGGTCAGCAGAGTTTCCCAGCTGTGTGTTTGTGGCCAGACCACCATTCCTGCAGGGAAAGGGAAGCACTTCCCTGCTTGGTGCTGCAGGTGGTGGCAGGATCCTCCTTGTCATTAGGCCTGATGATTCTCAGTGGCGGAGGAGAGACCCAGTCATCCGGGGCTGGCAGGTTTCCTGGGTTGGCACTTGCGGTGGAATCTCCGTGGTGTCCGTCCAGTGATGCCAGCGCTTGGTGGGGGTGGAGAATTGTGAACACACAGGGTCGAGAGGTCTCCTGGGCTGTGCTCTGTGCTGGTGAGATGACTGCAGCTCAGTGGCCTGGCGTCATCTGGTAGGGCCAGGAAGTCCAGGGCTGGTGGGGAAGGAGAGAAGGTCCAGGACAGAGCATCTGTCCCTAAGGATAGGGGGAGCTTCTGCTTGACGGCCCTTGTTGGGGTGCTAGGCTGGGCTACTGGGGAGAGTGAGCCTTCCTGGGTCGGTTGAGGTTTAGACAGTTCTAGGCCTGAGCTGCTTCCTTTCTGTCCCCTGGGCCCATGTGGCTCCCCATTATCACGTTTGCATCTTTAGTGTTGGCTCACTGTCCCAGCTTCTTTCCTCTGCCTGTCCTTCAGGGTTCTCCTTTGGTGGGATCCACATTATTTCCAGGATTTTGGTTGCACTTAGCTGAAAGAGCAGGAAAAAAGGGACCTACACTGTCTTGCGCAGAAATGCTCATAGAATTTTTGGGATGGAGTTTTGAAAGTTGTTTTTCATTGCTCAAATTATGCTTGCTCATAATTTCTTTTTTTATTATAATTTCTTAGCCCTGTTGTAGATTACCACTTTTGACTTTTTGCCTGACACATAACTTATGTTCCTGGAAAGCTGCTTGCTTTCCTGCTTGACAATGTGCTTGGTGGGTTTCAGTATCAAGACTGTGGAAGGTTGGAGCTCTCAAAAGGAGAAGGGGCTTCCGTTTTCAGTTTTCTACTTAAGTCTGTGAGAAGTGGGCACAACTTCTTCCTAAATGTCTGGATGAATTCACTAGTGAAGCAAAATCATATTTAATGTTTGTACTTATGCACACAAACCTAAGTTTGCTTTACTTGTGACATACTCACACAAATAGTTCATTATATATATATTTAAACTTTGTGGAACCTAAGTTAGTTTCATTTATTTATGACTTTTCAAGGAATCTATTCACTTTATGTAAACTGTCAAACATGGCTCCACATATTCTGTTCTTTTAATTATTGACTTCTGTTATTTGTATTTTGTCCCTTTATTCTGTTCAAAACTAAATTTATTATTTTATTCTTTAAAAAGTTTTGAAAATTGATCTGTGTTTTTATTTAATTGTCTAGTTCCTTTTACTGTGATTTTGTATTTTTTCTGGCTTCCTGATAATGTAGTTGTTTATATTTTGTGATGGATTATGTTTTGTTTTTCTTCATTTCATTTATGAATGAAAGCTATGCATTTCCTACTCAGGACCAGTTCTGAGATGCTTCTCACATTTTTTGACATTTTACTTTCAGTACTATCCAACACAAACTTTATTACTATTATTATTATTTTTGACTTAAGGCATATTAAGAAGCATGATGCTTATTTTCCAAGCAGAGGAGACCTTCTAGTCGTCTTTTGGTTAATGGTTTTTAACTTGGTTGCACTATAATGAGAGACCTTATGAGTGATTTTGACTTTTTGAACACTGTTGTAACTTTATGATCACTATGTAGTCACTTGGGGTAAATAATTTACATGTGTCCTTAAAAACATTGTGTATTTTGTCTTATTTTTTCTTTAATTAAAAATTATTATTAATTATTTTGAATTTTGTCTTATTGGCTCCTTTTGTGAATATTAATTTGTTTCTGTTTTTACTTTAACTCAATTTTGAAGAAGTGTTGAAGATTTGTTGTTGGAGATATAAAATAGTAGACTTTTGATACTGTGGTAATGTACTTCTCCTGTCTAGTAATGCTTGCTTGGCATCTACGTCATCTAACAATTTAGCTGGCATGTTTGAGTTACCAAGGGTAATATTTGCATGGTCTATCTCTTTCCATTGGTTTAAGAATTTTTCTCAGATGTGATCTATTGTTCCAGGTTATATTAGCTTTCTCAAACGAAGAACTCAGGCCTCTAAACAAACCATAAACAACTCAGAAGAGTCTCGAACCCTGGCCAGAATCCTCCAAAGCAAACTGTGAGGTACATGAAACTCACATTTAATTCACTCCCCATCTCCTTTCTCTGAAAAGAGAAATCGAGGCATGTTACAGTAAAGGTTACACTTAGGGTTAGAGAATCCTGGGTCTCAGGTTCCCTCATACTTTGCAGTGTGAACCCAGATAACCTACTTAAAGCATTTGGAACTAGTTTCATCATGAATAAACTAGGAATATTATAACACTGACTCGTCTTCCTGTAAGCGGCTGAGGTGACCTTGAAAACGGTTCGCTGCTCTCTGGACCCAGAAAACCCCACAAAATCATACAAATCAGGAGGCCCAAATCTTCGTGTTCACTTTAAGAACACCTGCGAGCTGCCCAGGCCTCCAAGGGTCTGCGTAGCCCAGAGGCCCCGTGTCTGAGGGCTGTCACGTTGAAAAAGCCCTCGGAGCATCGAGGCGCTTCAGTGGTGGAGGCGGCAGGCGAGCCCAGCCACACGGTGGGGCTGGACCCAGGGCTGGTGCCCCAAAAACAGTGTTGAAGTTTTGCTGCACATGCTTAAAAATGCAGAGTGATGCTGAACTGAGGGGCTCAGGTGTAGATACTCTGGGCATTGAACACACCCAGGTGAGCAAAGCCCCCGAGATGTGCTGCTGTGCGCATGGCGCTCGGGGCTGGACTCGCCCCTCCGTGAGCTCCCCGGATCCTTCCCGAAAAGGAGCAAACTGAGCCTCAGCCAGGAGAGGAAGTTGCTCAGAAAAAAAGCTACCCCAGAAGAGACCGAAGAAACAACAACTTACGACACAGGAATAAATTAAGCATGAAATAAATGCAAAAAAAAGAACCCTGGCTTTCACAGTGCTGTTAGAAGAAAAAAAAATGACCGTGTTTGCAAACAAATTTTTATAATAAGTATTGTGATTGTAATTGAAATAAACAAAAGAAAGTACATGCCATTTATGCAACATTGTTAACTTTTTTTTTTTTTTTTATCGGTACCAGGGATCGAACTCACGACTGCCTGCTTGCAAGGCAGGCGCTTATGCCGCTGAGCTAAATCCCCAGCCCCTAACATTATTAACTTTTAAAAATGACTGACAATTTTGGACTTGCCTTGGAGTGTTTTTGACTTGCTTTTAGTGCAGTGAAAGGTCTATTTGGGTTTCTAATTATCATTTTCCTATATGTCTTCTATTCACTTTCTATTCGCTTTTCTTGCCCTATTTTAAAAATCATTTTTCTTTTTCTCTTGAAACACTTCCATATATGTATATTTAAATTTTACAAATCATCACTCCAGTCAGCCACCCTTATCTGTGGTGTCTTTTCCCTGTGTTTCAGTTTCCGTGGCCAGCTACACCCCAAGTCTGAAAATAGTGAATGAACAATTCTGGAAATAAACACCTTGTAAGGTTTGAATTCTCTGTTACTCTGTGCAGCAGAATAAAGCCCAATCCCTCGCTGGCCCACTCCCCAAAAGCCCCCATTGCTGCGACAAAATACCTGACACACACAGCGTCAAAGAAGGAAGGTTTGATTTGGTTCAAAATGCAGGCCACGGCTGGCTGCCTCTGTTGCTTTGGTCTTGAAACAAAGCAGGATACCACGGCAGCAAGAGCCACGGAGTGAGAGAGAGTCAGCAGGGAAAGGACCGGGGACAAAACGTACACTTCGCAGTCACAGCTTTCGCTGTCTGCTTCATCCAGTCCGGGGCACCTCCTAGCAGCCCACTCAGCCACATCGGCTGCCAGCCAAGACTGGAACCCAGGGAGCCTCGTGGGGACTGTTTGGCATCCCAGCCGTGACCGTTCTGTGTTGTATTCCTCTCCTCATCTTTTGGATTAATCGTTCTTTTTAAATTAGTTCTTTTCCTACCTCCTGTCTTGTTCACCTAGACTTTGATGGACTTTTCTCTTAGCGAATACGTGCATGAAAGCATGCCTTCGTCACAGCCTGGTGTAGTTTCTTTTCTTCCTTCTGACTCATGCTGGAACCCTGCCACATTAGCTTCTTTTAAATTCATCTCTTTATAAACTTATTGTTATCATGCAGGTGATTACGCAGATACCTTAGACTCGGTTAGTTACCGCTGTTGGCTCTTGACGTCATTCCATTCCTGTTTCGGTACGTCGCGTTGATCCACCTTGCAGGTGGCTCTTACTGCTCCTCGCTCTGTCCTGCAGGGTCCTGTCCTGCCTTCAGTTTGGCTGAAGTAAGTGGGCTGGTGACCAGTGGGTTCTTTGACTTTATTCTTCTGCAAATACTGTCAGTTCGTGCTCGTTGGCAAAGGTTGTTTTCCCTTCGTATAGAATTCTAAGCTGGTAGTAATTTTTCTTTTGGTGCTTTCAAGGTATCATTTCATTTTCTTCCTGATTCCAATATTTCTGTACTGTCAATCTTATTGTTTCTCATTTGAAGGTAAAGTGACCTATTTTCCCCCTCTGGCTGTTCCGAAAGTTTTGAAGTAGTCTTGCTGTACCTAGCTATAATTTTCATTTCTCCAGTTGGAGATTCACAAAATTACTCACTTCTTTGGATTCAAGTATATTAGCAGTTTGGGGGAGTTTGCTGCTCTGTCTGATCTGATATTGCTTTTGTTCCATTCTCTCTCCTCCCAGTGGAACTACGATTACACATATAAGAGCTTTGATCGTAAGCCACAAGATAATAGCTTTTTCTCCTTTCCTTGTGGTTTTTGGAATTGTTTATTATTTATTTTCTACCCATTTTAAATTTGTTAAAATATATTTTAATTAGCTTCTCACTATATCTGAAATCATTCATATTTTCATCTGTTTTCTATATTTTTCCAATATATTGACATCTTTTTATGACATTATACAATGTACTTACTTCAAGTGCATCCTGCAATAAACTTTAGCAACTCTGTTGAGACATAGTTGAAGTACAATAAATTGGAAAAATTTAAAACATCAGTTTCAATCAGTTTTACATAAGCATGTAGACAAATACACATACACATGAATATAATAAGAGAAAATTCCATTACGTACAAGATTATGACTATTTGAATCACCCTAACATTGCTTATGCATCTTTGGACACATTTTTGGACCACAACGTGGTCCCCAGTCAACCACTAATCTGCTTTCTGGTTTGAATTTGTTTGGTGTTTTCCAGAATTTTATGTATAAGTAAATAAAATCCTATACTACATACTCCTTTTTGGATCTTTCTCCTGTGATAATGACTTTGGAACTCCTCTGTGCTGCTTGTTTATGAGGTCTTTTTATTGTTGAGTAATTTCATTGTATGGAAAAGGCACAATTTATTTATGACCTCATTTGTTGATAGAAATTACAGTTGTTTCTAGATTTTGACTATTTTCAATAAAGCTGGTAAAGATTTTTTTTATAAGAAAGTCTTTATGCAGACATATATTTTTATTTCTTTTGGATAAATATCAAAGAGAATGGCTGAGTCATATGACAGTTTGACATTTAATTTTTAAAGAAACTTCTAACCTGCTTTCCAAATTGGTTAGTTCAATTTTAATTTCCCACAGTAGTGTATTAGAATTTCGGTTCTCCCACATCCTTGTCTATACCTTGTAGAGACAGGTTTAAAAAGTTTTAACCATTATAATTGATGTCTAGGGGTATCTCATAGTGGTTTATTTTTGGATTTTCAGAAGAGTTGTAAAAATAGTAAAATTGTAAAAACTCTTACATACATTTCTTTGTGTTAACATTTGATGTAGCAATTAGATATATATCAGAACTAAGAAATTAACCTTGGAAAAATTCTGTTAACCCATCTCTGGACTGTATTTTGCATTAATGTGCGTCTCCCTTTCCAAGCCCTTATCTAGAAAGCCACATGGCATTTGCTTATTGTGGTTTTTCCTTACCTTCTGCCAGTCTACCACGGTTTCTCAGCTTTTCCTTCTTAGATGTCAGCACCTTTGAAGAGTAGCAGTCAGGTATTTTGTAAAAGTGCCTCAGGTTGAGTTGATCAGAGGTGTCCCAGGATTACATGGTGTATTTTCAGTGTTTACTAGAGAAACAGCTATAATACAAGATACACAAATACGTGAGAACTCCCAAGATTGGCTCGCAGTGGCCGCCCACAGCGTCGGATGTGGACCCCACTGAGGGCCTCTGCACACTGGAGACCTGGGGACATAGTGGAAGGTCCGGAGCTCCCCGTAGCATCCCAGGGGACTGAGCGTCAGGGGGACCCCTGGGACCAAAGGCTGAGGCGTCCAAGCTGGCGAGCTGCAGGGTCTGTGTCGGAAGCCAGGAGACGATGTCCAAGGCAGAGGCGAAGACTGGAGCTCCTCCTCTGAAGGAAAAGAGGCAGAGCCTTCCTTCGTCATCTCCCCTGATTCCATCCAGGTGACAAGCCACCGTGGGGTGGGTCTTCCACCCCCTAGGATCTGGAACTGCTGAGCCACTTTAGCTAGGCTTCTCTGAGCTCGAATTGACATAGTCCGTGAAGCATCACGTGGGTGCTGGGCCTCGGGGGAAGATCACCGCCACGCAGAGCTCCCTTCCCATGGCAGCCTCGTCCCAGGGGCTGGGGCTCTGGGTATCCCGTGTTCCTGGGAGGTTGACCTTGATCCCTAATTTAAAGCGGTGTCTGTGATATTTCTCCAGTGCAAAATGCAGTAAGATTTTTTCCCATCCATTAGGCTGAAGTCACTAATCCAGACTGTACTCGAGGGGACAGGATTTAAGATCCCTCAATCTGGCATGAAGAGTGTTAAACACTTAGAGAGACACATGCTAAAGTCATCCCGATAATAAGTATCTGTGGGATGCCACCCTGAAACCATGCGGGCATCCCAGGTCTCCAAGTTTTCTCACTAATTTTGTCATGTCTCAGTTGTTCCTGCCTGCGGCAGTTACTATTGCTGTTTGCGTGGTGAGTTGTTAATTTCCCCTATTCCTCTTGTATGACTTTGAATTCTTTTGTAAGGAACATTTATCCCTTTTCTTCTCCTTAGCACCATCTATATCTATACCTGTATATATGTCTAGGTCTATGCCTATATCTATATCTGTATCTATATCTATATCTGTATCTATATCTATATCTCTTCATTGAAACATGGATTATATTAGTATGGACTCTTGGATATCGATGTTATTGTTGTGGGTTGTAATCAAACACTGTCGCAGTGTTGCTTCAGCTTGGGTTGCTGGGAGCGGTTTAAAATTGCCTCTGTTCCTCTTGGTTCGAGTTCCTCTCTCCACCTTTTTCATAGATTTATTTTCTGATGCTTGGGGTGCTCTGGGCATATCTTCTGTTTTCTCTGTCTCGGACCTAGAATCAGCCCTTGCTCCGAGGGCCTCAGGTTTATCTTCTTTGGGAATGGTATTTAGATCCTAAAACCCGGGTAATGGAAGTGTCTGTTATCGCAGGGACACCAACACTTCTAAGACCGCTCAGAGCCCAGGGAGAGGAGTGTACGCCTGTGCCTTAGCCCATGTGAACGTGTATCTGCAGTTCTCTGTTGGTCTGTATGTGTTGTCTGTTACCAGTTTATCTTCGCCCCCATCTTCCTCATCACCGCTGTGTGCTTGTGTACATGTGGAGAATGCAGATAGATACAGCCAGAGGGAACCTGCCTGTAGGTATGTACATGTGACCATGACTTCTAACCAATCACGCATCCTTACCACCTTTTCTGCTGGCTTCTTTGTTATTTCCCTCTGTGGCAGTAAGAGGGTGGTTTTCATTATCTGCAAATTATTTACTTATTTGTCCAAACCTTGAAAACACATAGTGTCAGAATTGCTAATCAGCAGCCTTGTGAGAAATTTACCAATTAGGGAACGGTGTTTAACTACAGTTCTTTTGATATTTAGCTTCACAGCATCCAAGCCAAACAGTGTTTCCCAAAGCTGCTTAGGTCAATTCTCTTTTCCCTCACCATCTTCCGTGAGCTTGTGTCTCACATCTGTAATACAGCTAGACTCGTGTTTTCTTGCTCCGCGTTCTGTCTTGGGACCTGCTGACATTCTGGCTTCACATGTTTTGAAAAATGTCTACAGTAAAGTTTACTTTTTGTGGTGTACCATTTTACAGTCTTGACGGATGCGTAGCATCACGTGTCTACCAACATGATCACTCACAGAACGTTCTGTCACCCTGACGGACCTTTTCTGTTGACTTCCTCTCGTTGCAAATTCTTAGTCAGTTATGTTTGCCCTTCTAGTTTGGGTTTTTTCAGAATTTTATATAAATGGGTCGGATGATATGTAGCTTTTGAAGTCTGTCTTTTCATTTAGCAAAATCCATTTAATATTCACTCACGTGGTTCTGTAATTTAATGTTTGTTCCTTTGTTTGCTTAATAGTTCTATAGTGGTACCGTCATACTGGGCACCAGTGTAGCCATTCAGCTCTCCAAGGACATATTGGATATTTCAAGTTTTTGGCAATTCTGATTAAATGTACTGTCAACATTTATGTGAATTTTTTGTGAAAATAGTTTCAATTCACTTGGGAAAATACTTTGAAGTGAGCTTCATGGAGCACTTGGTAAGTGTGTATTCATTTCATAAAAACTGCCAAACTCACTGTCTAAGAAGTTGCACAATTTTGCATTTCTACCAGGGAGCAATTAATGTTCATGTAGACACACATCTTTTCCAGCATTGGCTACTTTCAAGTTATTGTTATTAACTTTAGTCATTCTAAAAGACATATTAGCACTTCATGGTGCCTCACTGGAGTGGTAATTTGCATTTTACTCAAGACTAGCAATGCTGCACATCATGTTGTAGGATTATTTGCTGTGTGTCTTTTTTGCTGATATAGCCATTCAGTTCTTTTGTCCATTATTAAAATGCTTTTGTTATGCTTTATTATTTTTGACGTTTAAGTGTTAATTCTCTCTCTCCCTTTCTCTCTTGTATTCTCCTTTTGTATTCCTAATATAACTTGCTTTTTGGACATGTGTTTTAAAAGTATCTTTACTCATTTATGACTTGCTTTTTCATTTTCTTATTAGCTTTTTTTAACAGAGAAAAAATTATTTGAATTTTGATACATTTTACGTTTATTATGAATTTTCCTTTCTTTGGATTGTGTGTTGGTGGCACATTTAAAATCTCTGCAAACCCAGGATGATGAGGACTTTCTCCTATATTTTACTCCGGAAGTTTTAAAGTTTTACAATTAATTTAAAGTTTTACAATTAATTTTGTTCCGTTTGAGTTTGTATCCAGAGACCTTGTTACTTAACCTGTTAGTGAAGCATTTTATGTGATTCTTTAGGATTTTCTGTAGAGGAGCTTTTCATCTGTTCATAGAGATAGTTCTATTTCTTCCTTTCCAATCTGTATTTCTCTTGCTAATTTTTCTTGTTATATTACCCAGGCATCTCAGTAGGGTGGTGATTGGGAATCATGAGGGAAGGGATTCCTTCCTTATTACCTCTCTTAGGAAGAGTGTGTTCATTCTTTTACAGTTAAGTAGGCTGTCACTGTAGGATTATTTTCTACAAGTCCTGCATTAGATCCAACAAGCCCCTTCTGTTTGTAGCTCTTGAGCGCTTCCATCGTGAGTCGACGCTGAACGCTGTAGAATGTTCTCAGCAAGCCCGGGCCGTTTTCCTCCCAGGTTTCTGGTCTCCCCGTTTGGTGAATCCCCACCATAGCACTTTGTGGTTAAAGCAACCTTGTGTCTCTGAGATGAGTCGAGTCTTTCAGGATGCGTCATCTTTCTCATAAACGGCTTAATCAAATGTGCTAATACTTTGTTGAAGATTTTGTACCTGTGCCTGCAAGATTTCTTGGTCTCTACTTTTCTTGCAGTGCCTATTTGGCTTTGGTATTAATATACTGCTGGCCTCATAAAAGGAGCAGGGAAATTTTCTATTTATTTTCTATGAGAAAGTGTGGAGAATTTTTGACAGGTTTTTGATGACATACTGAACGTTCTTCACGAATAGGAAAGACTTTTTCTGGCTTTTATTGAGTAGATCAAGGCAGTTTGTTTCTTTCAAGAAATTGGTCATTTTCATCTAAGTTGTTTATTCACAGAGTTTTCTTTCCTGTCATTTGCAAGTCTGAGGTACTGTGCTTATTTTCTTTTAGATACTGGTCGTTTGTGTCATTTCTATTTACTTATTGGTCATTCTATATAGAGGTTTATCATCATCATAGATTTTACCCTCAAAGAACCAGTTTTTGGTTTCACTGATTTTTTTCTATTACTCCTGTTTTCAAGTTCAGTGATTTCTCCTCTTGGTTCCATTTGAGTTTGTATCCTTGTTATTTAACATGTTAGTGAACCAGTAGCATTTGATGTAATTCTTCAGGATTTTCTCCTGATTGCCTCCCTACTTTTTGTTTTAGGTGTAACTTGTTCTTCTTTCTTTAGTTACTTAAAATGGAAACTCAGATTCCTTATCTTATATCTGTGTTCTTTATTTAATATACGCATTTAATTCTCCACTTTCCCTCTAAGTCCTGCTTTACCTTTTTTGCCACAGAGTTTTGTAAGTTGTACCACGATCTAGCCATTTACTTTCCGATTAGTTGACATTTACGTGTAAATTGTAACTCATATAAGCAGCGTTCAGTAGGTTTCTGCTTTTTTCCATTAGTGTTTGCTTTTCGAGTGTTCAGGACATTATCATTTCATGCAATAAGTGAGAGTTGGAAATCTTCTGGTTTCATTATTAATTTTTTTTTGCTTATATCTTTCTTCTGATCTTCCATACCCTATTTATTGCTTTCTTTTGGGATATTTGAATATTTTTAATGCTTTATTGCTTTGTTTTTAAATGTATCTCTATGACAATATTTATGAGACTTGTTTATGTTGCATGATTACACATAAATTTAGAACTCGTGTGGCATGTGGGCTCCTTTAATTATTCCCTCTTATCCCTGTATTATATATTATGTATTATAGTCCATGATAGGTGTTATTTGTACCCATTGAAAGCTATACTAGAAAATGTGTATTTTTATTCCAACAGTCATACACATTTAAAGGTACTTAAAATGGAAAACATAGTTTTTAGATATTTCCTATTTATTCTTTCATTTCTGAAGACCCAAGTTCCCTCTGGTGTTACTTTCTTATAGCTGGAATAGTTCTTTTAGCCTGTTTTCTCTTTGCTTCCCGAGAAGGGCCTAATTCTTCCCAGTTCTTTAAGGACTTTTCACTGGCTGTAAAATTCTGGATTGACAGTTACTCTTGTGCTCTGCATTCCACACTGTGAATATTCTGTTTTGTTTGGGCCCCACATTACCTGACAAGAAATGTGTGGTAATTTCAGTTGAGCTTCTTCTATATATAATATAGTTTCTTTTTGGCTGCTTTTAGAAATTTTTCTTTTCCTTAGATTTTTAGTAATTTGAATAAATATATTTAGATTGGGGTTTCTTTATGTTTATACTTTTATTTTTTTAGTTCAGTTAGTGTCTGGAGCATAAAAATGTATACCTTTTACCAAACTTGAGATGTTTTCCAAACTTACTGCTTCAAATATTTTATGTAAAAACATTTTTCTCTTCCTTTGGGCTCCAATGGGCCATATGTTAAATGCCTTGGTGTCATCCAGCAGTCCCTGGGTTTTCCCCCCTGATACTAGGGGTTTAACCCAGAGCCTTCCACTGGAGTAACAGCTCCAGCTTGTTATTTCCTTGTTTTTTAAAGTTTATTTTATTTCCTTGTTTTTTAAAGTTTATTTTATTTCCTTGTTTTTTAAAGTTTATTTTATTTCCTTGTTTTTTAAAGTTTATTTTATTTCCTTGTTTTTTAAAGTTTATTCTGAGACACTCTCACGGAGTTTTCCCGGCAGGGCTTGAACTTGTGATCCTTCTCCTGAGCCTCCCAAAGTGCTAGAATACCGGCCTGCACCTCTGTGCCTGGTCTGACCTTCTCAGTTTTTTCCCTCTTTTATTTCTGGACTGAATAATTTCTGTTGCTCCGTGTTAAGCATTGAATCAATATGGAACAAGAGATGATTTTATGTGCTACCCTTATGTACCAGTGCTGCCACCACCCCCAAGTTAACTAGCAGGAAACTCCTTACGGGAAAAGTGGAGAGAGAACAGGAAAGAAATGGACATTTCACAGAGACACACTCAAACACACACACGCACATCTTGCTTCTTTAGTTTTGATTTCCTTGTGCAACTTGCCTGCATTTCTTCACTCTTTAGAATCCCCGGGCAGTTATTGTCTGCATTTTGTCCAGAAATTATGGTTCTAGTAAGTAGGAGCAGTGGCTAGAGCAGGCTGGTTAGACTGCAGTAGAACTGGCACGACAGTGTCTGTCCTTGAAATAAATGAAGAGAGGAGAAGAGATCATCAAGGACTCCTACTCACGACCTGCGAGAGGGCTTGCACCATGCCCTGCACCCGGCCGTGAGCCCGCCGTGCCTGCCACCCTTCCATGCACAGCCTCCCTCTCAGTTTTTGGGGAGCATTTCGCTAGCCAGAAAATGATTCAGGTCTTCAGTTACTTTTTTTAAACAAACACTTAGGAATTGTAATTTCATTGCTGTTCATCTAAACTTTTTTTTTTAAAAGTAAGGAGTGTTATCAGTGCTCTTTTGAAAGGCGTATTCATGCTTCTCTACTTGAAGTCTGTCTCCGCATTTGATTTTCAGAAGTTTGACGATGGTGTGTCTGCTTTTAGACCAGTTAGGTGAGCCATATTTAACAGGAACCATGAATGTTATAATCTGATTTTCCCCCGTATTTTTCTCTCTGCCTCAGTTGAGTGTGGGATATAAACACACTTTTTAGTTACCTAATCCCACGCCCTGCTGCATCCAGTGTATTGAATGTTTAATTTTGCATTTGGTTTTATATTTCTCAAGTGTACTTAAAATGATTTTTTATAACTTCACATTATCTGTTGAAATTTTTCACTTTTCACTTGGGTTTCCTCATGTCCATGTTACATAGACATGACACATATGTGTTTCTATAACATGATATGTGTGTTTTTGTAACACATAGAAATTATACACACATGCTTATTTACAAGGGCGTTTTTTTCTTTAGCTTTAGTAGCTTTGCCTTCTAAAGTTTTAATTGTATTACTTTACCTCCTTTCACATTTTCGGTAACTTCTTGAATTTTATTCTGAGCGTTGCGGAAGGCACATTGCAGAGCCTTCCACATGTTTTATCTTTATTGATAGCCAAATTGATAATGAACCACCTTGATCCTGTAAAGACCAGGAAATTCTTGTGCTGACTCTTTCGTGGCTTCCCCTGCTCTGCGGACATTCGTACGGGAGCGTCTGACCCCTTGGGGTTCCACTTGAGAGACACTGAGATCCATCCAGGTGTTTGCACCTGGGCCTAACCTTTGACACACATCCCGGAACAGCCAGTCCTGCCTCCGTCTACGTCTGCAGTGCGATCCTGACCTCCTGGGCTCCTCGGGAGACGGAGTCCTAGGAGCTGTCCAAGATCTTGAGGGCAATTCTTAACAGAGATACTTTGGGATTTTTTTTTATATCAGCTTCTCCTCTCCCCTAATATATTTCACAGATTTTCATAGCACGTCACCACCAGCTCCAGTCTCTGCTCCTGCCACCTACTGGGAGCCATTTCATGCTCATATTTGACTTTCCTGTGAAAGGACGGCAGGTGAGAAGACCAGGGTGAATGTAGAGTATCATTTTTTTCTATTATCACAAAGTAGCCTTTATTAGTTGATGTCTAAGGAGAAAAGACAATTGTTTCATACATTGTAATAGACTTTGTAGCAGTTTACTGTGGGAAATTCCCTTTTTGAAATTCTACCTCATGTTTATTTATTCCCTGCCTCACCCAGTTTTAATCTTTCAGAGAACTTATTTTTAAGTTTGACAGTATTATATTAGTAAAATTGATTATTTATATGGCTAAGTGGTTTTATTTTCACAGCTGTGTATCATTTAATTAGATGTGTATGTCACATGTCTATTTCCCTGGACATGGACACTTGGTTTCTCCATGTTTGTATGCTGTTGACTTTTATAAACACTGTTTGAATGTTGTCTGACTTGTGTGTGTTCATGTTCAACAACCTCTCTTGACTGCATGCCGAGGGGGAATGCTGGGTTATGTGAATGATCAGTCTAAAAGTCAAGTTATTGTATCTGTTTTCCAAAATTATTATGTTAATTATACCCCCAACGATGTGTACAGTGTCCTATTGATTCACATCTTCTTTAGCCTTTACTGTTTTTAGATTTATGTTTGCCAGACAGGAAATGACAGCACACTCTGATCATGACTGGCATGTCCCTGATCACTATGAACGTTGAGTGTCTCTTCACAGGTGAATTTAGTGTATGTTTTTCCAGGTAATGTTCATTTTTCTTGCTAAGTTCCTTCTCAGTGATTTCTAGCTTTCTTAGTGAGTAATGCCATTTCTTCATGTTTCCTTGCCCAGAGCCGACAGTTTTTTGACACAATTGTTTGCTATGAGTTCCTGTCACGTTTATTCCACCCCTTGTCTCTTAAGGTATCTTGAAAATCACAAATTCTTCATCTTAATGAGATAGGATTTATTTGGCTTTTTTTCCCTAAAATTAGTATTTTTTGTCTGAATCTGGATAAAAGATATTTCCTCATACCTTCTGAAAAAAGTTACTTTTAAAACTTTTGAGATATTTACGAATACTAAAGTGAACTCAGTTTAATGACACGTTTAGATTGGCACTGATAAATGTGTTGACTCAAGCAATCACCACCCAATTTGAGATAGAACATTTCCGTGACCCTCAGATTTCTCCTTCTTCCCCTTTTCTTCTTTCTTTCCTCTTTTTAGACTGTTTGCACCTTGAATATAGTCTTGAGAAGACATGGTGCCAGTTAATGCTATTGCTTTGTTCCCAGTCTTCGTGGGGAAATATTCGGACATTTACAGTCAAGAGTGAAGTGAAATGAATGAATTTTTTTCTAACCATGATCCTTATCAGTTTCATCTTTTGCTGAGAATTTTACCATAAATGGTCTTCCAGTTTCTCAAATGCTTTCTTCTTGCCTGTAGTGTGACTATTTTGTTAATCTGTTGATTTATTCTATTAATGTGGTAAATTACACTGCCTGATATTTTTGAAATGTAAAACAGCCTTGCACTTGTAGGAGAAGTACTTGTAGTCGTAATTCTGTATCTTTCTCATCTATAGGTGGGTTTAACTTGCCTTTATGGGGTAATAATTGATCAGTTTTCTTTACTGTTAGAAGAAGAACACTGTTCGTATGACATGATTTATGCAGTACCCCACTCCTACTTTGTTTGAAGTTGTTTGTGCGAAGTTGATCCTGTGTTCCTCTGAAAAGCCTTCTAGAACCACACCTTTCTGTGTGGGAAGTTTCTGATGCTGAATTCAGTGTCTGTAATTGTTATGCATCTCTTTGGACTTCTGAATTCCTACAATGGCAGTTTTATTTATTTATTTACTTATTGTCTTTTTGCGACAGGATCTCCCTATGCAGTTCAGGCTGGCCTTGGGCTCACTTTGTAGCCCAGGCTGGTCTGGAACTTGCAATGATCCTCCTACCTCAGCCTCCCAAATGCTGGGATTACAGGAATGCCTCACCACACCTGGCTATGTCAGTTTTAATCCTTTGAATCTCAAAGCACTCTTTTGAATTTTAATTTTTCAACTTTATAGGCATATTAGTATTTATAGCTGTTTTTAATTATTTTTTCTTTTTATTCTTTCTTCTATAGAGTCTGTAGTGATGCCTTCTCTTTCACTTCACTGGAAGATATTTAGTGCTTTCTTTTCCCAGTTTATCAGTCTAAATAAAATCTTTTTTGAAAATAAACATAATATTTTCAAGGATATCTTCTTTTTGTCTTCTTTGAATTTTCCTATTTTTGTGATTTTTTTTATCTTTCCTTTTTGGTACTTTATAATTTTACCTACTTTGTATTTAATTTCCTTTTCTCATTAGCCTTTTAATTGAAAGCTTGGATTAGTACAAAACTTTTCTTTTTTAAGAAAATATAATTTTTACTAAGTACTGGTTTAGTTGTATTCCACAAACTTAGATAAGTTACATTATCTTTTAGTTCAAAATATTTTCAAATTTTCACTGTGATTTTTGACACATTATTTATATAAATACTGTCTGCATTTTGTTATTGATAGCTTATTTGAAATATTTTTATTATTAATTTCTGAGTTAATTTTGTTTTGGTCACAGATAACTCTCAGTATGATTTTGATCTTTTTAAATTTGTTGAGACTTGCTTAGAATAAATTTGTTAATACAGATGAGTAATCTCTATGTACTGGAACTGTTAGAAGTAGTGTTCTGTAATTGCACTTGTGTTAAGACCTGCCTGCATTTCTATATATTTGCTGATATTTGATCTTTTTAAGAATCCCAGTTACTGAGAGAAAATAGGGATTTTTTTTCTATTTTTTGCTTCATATATTTAATGTTCTTTAGTTAGATGGACATTATAACTTTTGACTTCTCAATGAATTATCACTTTGATTATTATGAAAATCCTTACTTCTCATTGTTTTTCTCCTTCCTTTCTTCTTTTGTATTATCCTTTAGTATTCTACTTTATTTCCATTATGGGTTTGCATATGCATATGTATCTACACAAATCCCTGTGTGTGTGTGTGTGTGTGTGTGTGTGTGTGCATGTGTGTATGTCTTTAGTTTTTAAATTTCCATTTCTGTATATTCCAGGGTTTATGGTAGATATTATTTATTTATTTCCTTCTAACTTGAAATAATATACTAATTCTAGTGTAACGTAAGAACTTTATAACAGTGTACTTTCAACTTATACTATCTCATACTTATCATTGTCATTAATCTTATGTCTAGTTATGTTTGAAACCTACAAGTTATTGTTTTTAATAATTTTAGCATAATCAAATTTTAAAAGTGTAAAAAAGTATACTCTGTATGTACTTTTTTCACTGTTTATTGGTTTGTTAAATTTACATTTCCATGTAATATAATATTATTACATAAACTGAAAGATACCCTTAAACATTTTTTGTTTGGAGAAGACAGCTGGAAGAAAGACAGCTTCTTTAAAAAGTGGTGTTGGAAAAACTGGCTTTCTATATGCTAAAGACTTAAACTAGACCTGTGCCTATCACCATGCACTAAACTAAAGTCAAAGTGGATCAAAGATCTAAATATTAAGACGGAAACACTAAATCTACTGGAATAGAAAGTAGGTAGAAATCTCGAAGACATGGGGATAGGCTGAAAGTTTATGAACAAAAACCAAACTGCATAGGAAGAATCAACAAGTGGGATTTTATCGTATTAAAAAGTTTTTTCACATCGAAAGAAGTCAACAACAGAGTGAAAAGATAACTCATAGATTGGGAAAAGATTTTTGCCAACTGTCCCTCAGACAAAGGACTTTTATCTAGAATGTATAAAAAATTGAAAAAAATCAAGCCTCCCAAATTTAAAGACCCAATTAAAAAATGGGCATCTGAGATGAATACACAATTCTCAGATGAAGAAATACAAATGGCAAATAAATATTTGAAAAATGTTCAACATCATTGGTCATTCGAGAAATGCAAATTAAAACAACAGTGAGATTCCACCTCACCCCAGAAGGAATGGCTAACATCAAGAAATTAACCGATAACAAATGCTGGAGGGGCTGTGGGGAAAAAAGAAACCCTTCACCATTGTTGATGGGTGTGTAGGCTGGTACAACCACTGTGGAAATCAACATAGAGATTCCTCAAAAAACTAGGATTAGAGGTTCCATTTGACCCAGCTGTTCCCCTTCTGGGTATCTTCCCAGAAAAACTGAAAAAACATGCTACAGCAATATATGTGCACCCATGTTTATAGCAGCACAGTTTGTAATAGCTAAATCTTGGAGACAACCCAAATGCCCATCAACCGAGGAATGGATGTAAAAAAGATGTGGTATTTTTATATAGTGGAGTACTACTCAGCCATAAAGAACTATAAACTCTAGACTTTTATAGGTAAATGGGTGCAACTAGAAACCATACTCTTAGGTGAAATAAATCAGACTTGGATGTGGAAACATCGTATTATCTCACTAGTGTAAGAAACTGAAAGAGTAGCTAAGATCCAAAAGTTATAATAGATATAGTAAAAGGGAAAGAAACTGCTCAAAGGGAGATCCTATGTTTTGATCAATCTTGCATGCCTGTGTCTAGTAACATGAGTATTTTGAGGATAACAATATGCAGTGTAACAACCATTTCCGTTTCCTATCATCTTTATTTGAAAGTCCTGTATCGCTATTGTTGTTGTCATTTTGCTTTTGTTACTGTTTTTTAATTGTTTGCTTCTTGATTTTTTATGTTTTTGTTTCTTTTTAAAGTGAAAAGAACACCATTTTTTTGTCTTGGATTCATCTGAAAACACCTCATTCTGTTTGCTGTTTTGAGGGATTTGATTTTTGTTGAGTATAGTTTTACTTTGATAATGTCTTTTTTTCCATTTTCTTTCACTATCTTTTGGTTTAAATTATAATTGGAAAGAAGCCTTAGTAATTATATATTTTTACTTCTCTAAATGGTATTTTTCTTTGTTTGATTTTTAAGATTGTTTTCTCTTCTTTTTTAGCAGTTTGATTTTAGTGCATTTGCAGTGTGTGTGCTGTGTGAGTTTTGTATGTGTACTGAGTGATGTTCTGGTGATCCTGTGGGGAACTCCTCACCAGTCTCTCCTCTCTTACAGGTCACTGTCCTGCTCTATCTCTTGTCAAATGTTTGACAACAGTTGTTTGTGTATATTTAGTCCAGCTGTTTAGTTATTTCTGGAGGAGGACTAGTGTGTGACCAATGACCTGCTATGGCTAGGGTTGAGAATTCTCCCTAAGAAAATTAAAACCTTTTCCTTTTAATTGTAAGGTTTGAATCTATCTGGAGGTAACTTTTGTGCATAAGATGAGTCTAGGCATAATTTCAGTTTTTAAAAGTTATAGGTAAGTATTTTACCCCAAGTTCCATTTGTTAAATGTTCCATGCCTAATAATTTACCGTGTCTCTTTTTCCCCCATAGGCAAATTTCCTTGTGTGTTTGTGTATCAGTGTGTCTGTGCGTCTGTGTGTCCCTGCTTCTGAATTCTCTGTTCTGTTGACCACACGAGCTGTCATTGTATCAGTTCTGCAAGTATCTTAATTGCGGTAGCGGATATAAAAGTGATATAAATTATCTTCTCTGTGAAGTTGAGTCTTCACTCCCAATACTTCTTCAGAGATGCCCTAGCTGTTTTTAGCTCTTTATTCTTTAAATGTCCTTGTAAGTGTTGCTTTTTTGGTTAGCTTGTCTTGGCCCAGATAAATCAATTTTAAGAGCATTGATAGCCTTGCCATAGGGTATCTTTCTTTCTTTGAACATGCCTTGACTATTCATCTTTTCTCCAATGGACTTTCAGTCATTTTTATAGTTTTCTCCATACAGATCTCATACATACTTGGTTACATTTATTTGCATTGTAAATTCTGTCCTTTAAAGATATTTTTCCTAATTGTTTGCTGCTTGGAAATACAATTGATTTTTGTATATAGATTTTATGTTCATTCCTCTAGTTAAATTCAACTTTTATAGTTAATAAATTTCTCAAGATTATCTCTATTTGTTTTATGCATAGATAAACGTGTAATCTGAAAATAATGATTCATTTCTTTATAATCTTTTAGGTCCTTTTTTCTGTAGTTGTTCTAGAACATGCAGTATAATGTTTACCAGATTTGACAATACTGAGTATTCTTTTATCGTCATGATTTTAAAGTTACTGCTTTACTATCTCCACATGTAGGATTATGTTTACTAAATGTTTATTGTATATGCCTTTTATCAGAATAAAAAAAACTTTCCTCCTCTTCTCAATATTATGATTTTATTATAAATAGATGTGGAAATGTGTCTTTATGATGACGTGAGTTTTCTCCATGAGTTTGTTTAATTTATATGCTGTTTTATTTTGTTGCTTTGAATTTTATTTCAATTTTGTTTATATATTTTATTGCAAAATGGGCCTGTAAAGATTCCTTCTTGTATAATTTATTGTTTCTTTTGTGATCAAAGCTGTGGTGAATTTATGAGATGAGTTAGGGTCTGATTCTTTATAATTTCTAACAGAATGCATGCTTTGTAAATTTAGTAGAAACTGTAAAACTGCCAAGAATTTACTTGTGAGAAAATTTTTACTTACTGCTTTTAACTTTCTTTAACTTTCATGTTTATTCTTAAATCATTTTTATAGTCTTAAACATATGTGTTTTTCTAGGTTCTAGAAAGTTACTAGTACAAAAGAATTAATAATATCTCATTTATTTAATTTCTGTCCTATTGGTTATGATGTCAGTTTTTCATTTATAATATTTTTCTTTCTGGTTCTCTTACTCTCTGTCTCTAGACCACTAATCCCAGAGGTCTATAATTTTATTCTTTCTTAAAAATTAACTTTTGTCTCTAAGTGTCTCTGTTCTAGCAAATAGCCCATAGTTTGCTGTCAAGTCCTGGCTATAGAAATTACTGGCTGTGTTGTTTAATCTAAATTAAACTCGCTGTAGCTCGGTTTTTATCTTGGTGAAATGGACATTTTGCAAAGTAAAGTAGTAATTATCCCCTCCTCATAGGTTAAGATGATTAGAAGGGTTAATAATTATGAAATGCTTATGTGTCTGGTACACACAGTGAAATATAAAAAATTGTTCAATAGATAAAATACTTTTTTTAGTAAGTAAACAACTTTTGAAATTTATCTTTACCTCCTTTCCAACATATTTTTGGCATTATTATTATTCTGTTTCTAGGTCTTTTTTCTTTGATACAAGAATCGGACACCACTTAATTCCTCAAATTGTAACTATTGGTACATTCTATGCATATTGCTATATAGTTACTATTACTGTTGCAGTCTATTAATTTCACATTTTTTGAATTAATGTAATAATGTGCAGCATAATATTTCAGTGCACAGAACATGTGCTGGTTGAATTAGGGTAATTACCATTTGCTAGTTGATTTTGAAACATTTGTTATGTATTTTCTAGGATGTCTAAATTGTTTAGAAGTACTTCACATTTTTCCATGTACAGAAATATTTGTTATTTGATCAGAAATTCAGTTTCTTTTCTATTTAGTATGCAAGGCGTTTTGGGAAATAAAGTGTACATTTCTGAGAAGAATGCATATTTTAAAATTCTTTCATACGTTGTTATCTGTTCATTAATTGTGTTGTTCATTTGTATCTTCTATATCATTGGTAGTTGTTTAGTTTGCTTGACTAGTGAAATGGTTTGTGTCTGGCTGTCCCCTCAAAGTCTCATGTGGTCATGGGGGGGCATCCAGCGTTCGTGATTGGTTCGTTGTCTGGCACTGGGATTGGTGGTGTGTATGCTACACCCGCCCAGGGGTGGAGCTGGCATACAATATAGGAGAGGGAAGCAGGCACACTTTTTTTGTCAGTGTCTGTTGGTTAGACTGTGTCTATTGTGGCTGTTTTTCTTTTGCTTAGTATTCCTTGGCGTATCTTTTCTTCTCCTCTTACTTTCTCCCATCCTGCCTCCTTCAGCATACTTTGTAAATTACATAATAGCAATTATTTCCCCCAAACATTGTCTTTAAGCTCACAGTAATATTCCTTATGATTATTAGATTTGAACTTCTCTATCATTTGGAGTTTTAGTTATTCAGAATTTTCTGCCTTTTAAGTCATTTTTGGGGGTGACTGAGGATACAGCTCAGTGGCACAGCACCTGCTTGGTAAGCATGAGGTACTGAGTTTGATTACTGGTACCAAAAAAATTGTTTTTTCATGTCACCTTTGTGAAATGATAAGAAATTCAGCAGCTTCAGTGGCATTAGTTTCCCTCCGTCCCCATGTGGTCTTGGTTTTCTGTGCTATTTTCTCTTTGCTTTTTATGGATGTACCTTTCTTCTTTTGGGGTGCCTTCAGCCTTTGAGAAGAGAAAAGCACACTTTCCAGATGTCTCACCACTCCCACCTGATGCATGCTCCCTAACTTCTGCTAAGGTTGCTTCTCCCTTTTTCAGACACTTTCCCAGTAAGGCCCTGTGACGTCAGTGTCTATGAGAAACCTAGTGAAAGCCATGTGTCTCAGAACATCTTTGTGACCTTGGCAAGGCAATTTGGCTGGATATAAAATTCCAGATGCAATGTTCCTTCACTTAAAATGCCTTAAAATATTACTCCAATACTGTCTTATTGTTGCTTTTGATAAGTCTAATGTCGGAGTGTTCCAAAAGGTTATTTGCTCTTTGTCACTAGAAATGGTGAGATTGTTTTCCTCTGTGGTGGACAGTCTTAGATTTCATTATAATATCACATCAATTCTTACACTTTCTCATTTCCCCAAATTCCATCTGTTGGCAATTTATATCCAAGACCACTTCTTTTCTTGGCAAGTTTATCTCATTTCCTTTTTCCATCTCTCTGACCTGCTTCGGGCCCTGGTCCACATGACAGTGCTCTTCATTCCCAGCTTCCTCTTCCCCTTGGGGTTTTGGGGTGTGTCCACTGCTGTCCTGTCCACTGCATTCCTGTGTCCACTCTGGGGTAGGTCATTAGCGGCTTTCACAATATCCCATCTACTTTCAGGCAGAAAGTGGCGGATTAGCAATTCATTATCAGAAGTCAAAAATCTGAATTGACACTTATTGACCGTGTGCTTAAATTATGTCACTGCTCAGAGCCATCCCTTTCCTACTATGATTTACCCATCTTGATTTAATTCTTGTAACTTTTTATTCACTCATGCCGTTTATCCAGGTGTGGGTAGTTTTTATGCATTTCTACCCCTGTTATTAATCTTACAATGTCTTTCTTGATCCAGAAAGTATTTCTTGTGTCATTACATAAACTGGAGACATTTCCCTTTTCTTGTTTTTAGTGTAAAAGGGAAAAGTCTGAAACTGGGCTGATTTTTAGTCAACATCGGTTTTTTTTCTCTACAAGAAAGTGTTACAGTATGAATTCTTTGTTCAATTAAAATTTGGCTTAAGTAACAAATCTAATTGCTCTTCTGGTCTTCTAGATTTGTCTTAGATAGCTGTGTTTAGAGCATTAGAAATCCCTTTGACCCACAATTGGTTTTTTTAAAATTAAAAATTCTTCTGTTTTGGGGTCCTTGGTTCTGTTAGCTTTGGTGCGTTTCTGGGTTGGGCCTTTATTTGCTGGTTCTCAGTGCTGCTGGCTTGGTTTCCACTGCTGTGCTGTCTCTTCGTCTCCCTCCTGAGCCCTGACCAGGGCTGTCTCTGTTTCCTTCACAAGGCCCAGGGGAGGCAGCTTCTCATTATAGAGTCTTTCCAGGGTGGACCTTAATGCTGGCTTCCTTTGCAACCCTTCCTTCCTTAACCAACCCACTCCTCTCCTAAGCTCAGCTTATTTTTCCATCTTTCCCTGTGGCTTTGCATCCTACCTGGTTTCTTCCTCAGTTCGTTGTAACAGTTTCATAAAACACGAGGACCTTGAATTAGCTTGAAGATGCTGGGTGCTGCAGTGTGTGTTGTTCTAACCACAGTTGCTTTCACCGGATTACTCCGTAAGCAACTGAAATCCCTGTGTAAGACGCTGAGATTCTTCCTAAATCTGTTTCAGCTGAATGCTCTCTGCTAGCGGGGACTACATTTCCCAGGATTCAGTGACCTTGTCTCCTTTCGGTCTACTGCCTGCCCTAGAGCTCTCTGGAAATTGCTTTTCTTGCATAGATTCAGAGCGTTTTCTGAAATACGTTTCAGGGAACACTAGTTTTTCAGGGTGTGTTTAGGTGTTAAGTGAAAAATAAATGTGCCATGTGTTCAAATGCATTTAAGAAACATTGAATGGAAACAAAACCATAACCGAATTCTCTGTGGAAGAGCTCTGCAGCTCCTTGGGATGGAGACAGGTGATGTCTGGTATGCATCTTATACATCTGATATTCTGTGGGACAAATTTGGGATTTTTTGCTGTCATAGATCTGGGGAGAAACAGGTAGTTATCTGGCTTCCCCAGGAGTAGGAAATGCACAGTAGAATAATTGATGTGCACTCTTCAACTTTGCATACATCCTGGGCCTCGGATCTCTAGAATAGTCAGAGGGGAGGCATGGTGTGGGAACACCCTTCCCTGTGTTCCGGAGTATCAGGCTGGCCTGTCTTTTGGAGGAAGGCATGGTTAGTCTGATGATAAAATTTTTTGGTGAGACATTTTTCTAGCATGTATAACAGAATGACTAGCAGTATGTTTGGTGTTTTTATCTTTTTATCATTTAGGTGTCTCTATCAACACTTTAGCTAGAAGTTGAGAGAGAAACTAGTCATTTGCCACTGTGAACTACAGATCTGTGTAAATAGTGTGGAGGTTGGTAAATAATCCACCTCCGTGTGCTCTCTACTTGGACCAGAGGAGCAATCACTTGGAAGCAGGTCAGCTTTACACTTCTCCATGAGGGCCGACCGCACGGGTCTGTCTGTTTTCTATGGATTACGACAGACAGAGGCAGACTCTTGTCTCTGGTCAGCTGCCTTTCCCAGGTTCTGGCCCTGGTGGCCCCAGAGTGAGGACTAGTTGCACCCTGGCCGTGGTTTAGAAGCCAAACTTTGAATTTGGCACCATTTAACCCTGAGGCCAAGTTGGGAGAAACAGTACTTTTCACAGATGACCTTATCTGTGAATTCCTAATTTGTCTTATTGTTTGGTATTGCTGTAACAAATTCCCTCAGGCCAGATACCATATGAGAAAAAGAGGTTTAATTTGCTCATGGTTTTGGATGCTGGGAAGTTTGAGTCTGGCACCAGTGCCTGCTTGGTTTTGAGCGACAGCACTTGGCAGGAACATATGCGACAGAGGGCAGTAGATGGAAACACAGGAATGCTGGAAGGCGTGTGAGACAGAGAGAGACCCAGGGAGGCGCCGGGACTGCGTTCTGTATTTGCAGTATGCAGTGATGGTGTTCACCGTGAGGGAGCAGAGGCCGGTGCATGACACCTCCTGATTCTTCTTACTTACCTTCCTCCCCTCCTGTGCCCACTGCTATCTCCTGGCCCTTTCCCTTTTGCAAAAGATCCATCTCCCCCGTTTCCAGAATTGCTCTTTCACGAGCCATTCTCGTAACCAGCCCTAGAATAAGAGCTCAGTCCTGGGAGAGAAGCGGCCGTTCTCCTATGCTCAGAGCACTGCTACGCCGGGGAATCCAATCTCGACGTGAGCTTTGGTGGGAGCAGAGCGCATCAAAGCCTCCATGGGACTCGGCCCATCGATTGTTTGGACATTCGTGCCGGGGAATCAGGACTGCTGGACGGCTAGCGAGCGTCCTCTGGTGGGAATCACTTTCCTCCTGGGACACCCATTTCATCAGACATTGGTGGTGTGATGTCACTGGCTGCCATCTGGGATGCGATGAGGGACGCGTTGATGGGGCTCATTACTCCTCTGTGGTGAGCCTGATCCCGGAAACGTCCAGCGCCTGGCGCACGTTTTCCGCTAAGCACGGAGATCGGGTGTGGGCATGGAGATAGCGCTGCTTGTTTTCTCGCTGTGATGTTATAAATCACATCGATGATTAGGTGGCCGATCCTATTTAGGAGCTGAAACGATGGGTGACAAAGTTGATATTTAAATCACGGTGGCAGGCTGGGCTGGGGCTAACTAAATAAACCCAGCAGGGGAATCTGCATCCTCATTTGGGTGGAAACAATCCACCGGAACACCTGTTCTGACCGAGGAGATTAATTCACTTTTCCAGAAGCGCCTTCCACTGTGCTGTGGAGATGCTTCCCGGAGGAGGGCCCTGGGAGCTCTGGGGTGGAAGGATTCGGGCGCACAGTAGCACACCCACAGTCGGACGTGAGGAGATCAGCTTCATTCCTGTGGTGTCTGCTGTTACTCCCCAAGTCCATTTGGTCAGGGCTTTTGTCCTCCTCTAGTTGTTCTCCATTCCACCCGGTACTATCCAAGCACTGCTCTGTGGCGTGCATACTAGGAAAGATCAGGTTAAACTGTGTGTCATCCCAGCACATCCGTAATCCTAGCACTCTGCGAGGCTGAGGCAAGAGGATCTCAATACAAACTCAGCTTGGGCAACTTACTGACACCCTGTTCTCAGAATTTTAAAAGCATAATAAAAGATGGCTGACAGTGTAGCTCCGAGCTATAGCTCCAGTATTAAAAAAATAAAATTCAGATTAAATTGTTCACGCAGACCCGGGAGTCTCCTCTCCCCATGGCTCTGTAGTAACGCTTTTGTTTTTCCGTACTGTTGGGCGTCGGCCCGGGGCTCTGCTCTGCCTGGTCCTCACTGCTGTTTGCCGCCCACGCAGAGAGTGCCACCCCCTGTACAAGTCCGCGCCGTGAGCCGATGGGGTGCTGGGCCTCGAGGCTGCCCCGTGGCGTGTGGCCGGCCTCACGCCAAGAGTAGGACCTTTTTCCTTGAGGCGTCCCCACCTCTCCACAGCTGCTGTGGATACACTTGTGAGCAGGATGCCGCCTCTGTCCCCGAACGCTTGACATGGGCAGTGGGGTCAGAGCGGTGAAGGGCCTGGGGCGTGGTGTGTCACCAGAGCCGGGAAGAGGGCCTGAGAGACAGTGATGGGGCCAAGTGTCCTTCCTGGGGCATCGGTGTGTCTGCGGCCATCTGCCTCTCTCTCTCTTCCTGGAAACTTGCACTCTTGGTTGTTTTTTTAACCTGTTTTTGTTGTTGTTTATTTATGTTTTGAGACTGGATCTTGCTATGTAGTTCAAGGGGTCTTGAACTCACGAGGTAGCCCCAGGCTGGCTTCAGCCTCACCGCAGTCCTCCTGCCTCAGCTTCCCGAGTGCGTGTATTGTAGGTGTGCATCACCGTGACACCTGGCTGGGGTAGTTTTGTTGGAGGAGGACTCAGATCCAGGATCCCCAGCACCCTCTCCCTGCAGCACTCTGGGGGTCATTGCTGTCTTTCCTTTGGGTTTCCAGGAGTGACAGACTCCACCCCAGACCCTGCCTTTGGCTCCGAGCTGTCTCAGTCCTGTGACAGAAGCGTGCATGTCACTTTGTGTAGCCGGCGTGGCTGGGAGGGTGGAGAGGCCCCCCCCCCCCGCCAGTCCCAAGGCCTTGCGTAACTCTCCTGGCCAGCTGGAGGCCACCTAACCAGCCCCACACCTGCCGCAGGACAACTCATCGCTACGAGAAAGGGTTCTGGCTTCCAGCCTCTGACGGCTTCTCAGGAAATACAGCTGGCGGACAATCCTCTTTCAGATGTTGAAAGGCACCCGCCAGGGCTCCCTCCACTGGTGGAAACATCAGTATAAGATGTGTCTGAGGCCATGAGCTCTGGGCATCACCAGAGGCCGAGGCAGCACACAGCAGCTGGTTCCAGAGCTGAGACCAGCGACTCCTCCCACCCTGCAGCTGCCGGGCGCGTGGGCGCCTTTATGTCCAGACAGCCCTCGGCTGGTGCTGGTGGTCGGGAGCAGTGGGGGCCAGGCCTGTGGAGGAGGTCAGGGGGCCTCGCTCTGACTGGTGGTCTGGGAACAGAACTTCAGCCTCCGCGCAGCTTCTGAAACCCAACTTGGGGGCTCACCCTCGACCACTGCCCCTCCCACTGAAGCCCGACACCCTACCCGGCCTCAGGACTTAGCTGCTCCCGGCACCCTGCCCCGCCTCCTGCTGTGAGCCCTGAACATGCCCCCCAGGGACTGGGTGTCTTTCTTGAGCCCTGTGGTTAGATGTTCACTTCCATCTGTTGTTCTGTGGTCTCTTCTTTGAGCTCCTGCATCTCTTAGATTCCCTGTTCCTTCCAGAGGCCCTGTTATCTGTAACTTCTGTGAGACTGGGGAAATGTTTGTCTGAGCTCCTAATTTTGTTCTCTCTCTCTCTCTCTCTCTCTCTCTCGCTCTCTCTCTCTCTCTCTCTCTCTCTCCCTCTCTCTCTCAGACAATTCCCATGATGGAGCTGATGTTTTCTGATGTTCCTCAGCCCAGCTTCTCCCTCTCCCGTCCAGTTTTGGGGGAGCTTCTGCCCACATAACGCTCCCTTTCTGATTGTCACCCATCTTTTGACAAGTGCTAGTTCCCTTCTGGAGAAAGTATGGGAACAGACTGGAAGGTCGGGGTGAGGCCTCAGCTCTGGTGTGAACCAGTGACACGGTCTTCTCACATGTGTGATGCACTTTGGCCTGGCGTGTGTCTCCCCTGGCTTCTAGGACTGAAAATTCAAGGGTGATTTTAGGAGCTTCTCGTAAGGTCCACCTTCTGCATTCCCTGACCTGGGCTCCGCCCGTAGCCCCCCGGCTGCACATGCTCTGGCACTGGTCTTGTGGCCGGGGTGTGCTGGAGAACACAGCTTCTGTCCCTATCAGTTTCCTCCTGGGGCCAGGGCTGAGCCGGCCTCTTTAGGGGCATCACTCATTTGTTCCTGCAGTGTTCTCGCCCCAGGACACCTGTGCCTGCCGCTTGCCCAGGCGCTGCAGACGGGAGCGTGGCCTCACTGTGGGTAAAGACCCCGCATCTGGAAGGCAGCCTTGGACATGGAATGGGTGACAAGCTGGGGCCTCACTCAGGTCCGCCTGGCCTACTCTGTGACTCTGCATGCTGAGCCCTGGAGCAGCACAGCGGCCATTCCCATGTCCCCCATCCAAGCTGGATGGCTGGTGACCCAAAGCCCTGACCCCCACCTGCCAGGTGACTGCTGCTCTAACCTAGGACAGGGCTTGCCCCCAACCCAGTGACCCAGCACATCCTGGTCCCCTCACACTGGTGGGCCTGCAGCCCACTCTTGTCTCAGCTGCTGCCACCACCCCTGACCCACCAGGATGTTCCTGTCACCGGTGTCCCTTTGGGCTGTTCTCGAGTCACCCTGGTGATGTCTGTCCTGTGCTCTCCTCAAGGACCCAGGCTTTGTGTGCTCCTTGGAGGGTCCCTTTTCAAGGTCTGAGTTGGCCCCTGAGTACAGAGCCAGGTCCCCTGAGGACAGTCGTCTAGTGACAAACTGCTGGTGCCTGGCAGACTGTGCAGCGTCTCGTTTAATTTAATGGCTCTGCGGTTCAGTCTGTATTTATTGAGTTCCGGTGTGTGTCAGTCTTGGGGTGAGGTGGTGTGAAATGACAGGGGACAGAGGAGGAGCGGCCTGGTCCTGGTCCCTTCCTGGGCAGCTCGGACCTCCTTCTGTGCTGTGACAGGACACAGGGCAGAGGTCACAGCCCACCTTGAGGGCCAAGTGGAGGGACAGCTCATTGGGCCAGGTTCCGTATAAAGGCAGCGTCGGGGAAAGGGCTGGTGGGGAAGGAGGCAGCTCCCTGCAGGCAGGGACATCAGGACATGCTGGCCGTGTCCTCCTTGCTCTGTGCTGCTGTACCCCAGACTGCGAGTTCCTGAGACCACGTGGGCTCCTGGGGTAGCAGCCCCTGCCCACTCGCAGCTCTGAAGCCAGCCCGGCTCCTTCCCCCTTGATTTGCAACCTGCAAGTGCCTGCAGCTTTGCTGCAGTGGGGGCCCGTGAGGCCATGGCCAGCGGGGCAGCAGCAGAGACCTGCAGGGGTGTTTGGTCCCAGGAACCACACAGTGGCCGGGGCGCTGACCTGCGAGCTTTGCGAAGTCCACCTTTTATCCTCAGAGAGGGTCTCTGCCCTTCACCCCCATTTTCTATAAACCAAAAGGGGAGATGCAGCTCTGGACCCTGCACTCCCAGTGCCACCCGGACCTGGTGGCAGCCCCAGCGTCCCCTCGGTCCTCAAGCTCCTCCCAGACCTCGGCAGGTGCCTGGGCCCCTGAGCCAGCTCAGCAGTTCCTGCTTACGCCGTCAGAATCCTGGAATTCGAAAATAGATCATAAATAGACATGTGGGTGACCTAAATCCAAGCGGACCGGGGTGCCTTGGGGGAAGGCGGAACTTATTTATTTATTATTTATTTATACCCTGCCTCATTCCAGAAAAGGATTAGCGGAAGCTTATCCTTGTGCTCAGATACTTAATATATAACTGGAGAGCCCCACTCCCCCACTAATCAAGAAATGGGGAAAATGAGTGCAAAGAGAAAACCAGGCCAGGGATGCAGAGCTCAGTGCCGGGGGGTCAGCCCGCAGGGTGCCCGAGCCTGCACTGCCTCCCCCTCGTCCTTCCCTGTCCTCCAGTCCTGTCTTGCTTCCCGGGCAAGCTCTGACTCTGGCCGAAGGCTCCAGCAGTGGAAAGTGCCCTGGCTGGTGCACTGTGGGACCTGGCCACTCTGCCAGGGACCCTGTCCATTGCTGCAGGCAGGCCAGCTCCTCCTGCGCCTGCATGTCCCCTGCCGGGACCAGTGAAGAGGGAAATGCGTCCCTCCGTAGTGTCCAGCTCTGCAAAGGCCCTAGTAAATCATTGAACTGGGAAAGAGGAGCCTGCCTGCACCCTGGGGCCTGCCGAAGTCTGCAGCGGCTCCCTGGCAGGAGAAGGTGTCTGCCTTTTACTGCAGGATAAAATAGCAGATCGATTGGCGCAGTCTTCACTGACCCCCAGCCCAGCCCCGGCCACCCACAGGGCAGGGCATGGGGCACCACCCCGGGCAGCCTGCCCAGCTCTCTTCAGGGAAGACTCTGGCTTTCCGCGATCGCTTGGGGCAGCTGGCAGGGTGCACCTTGCAGAGAGGCTGCCTGTGGCCCGGCCCGCGGGAGGCAGCGTCCCAGCGTCTCTCCCACGCAGTGATGGTTCTGAGGCTCACTCTCCTCAGCGCTTGGCCCAGGCCAGGCTGGTGGGGTGTGTCGGGCAGGCTCCCCTTCAGATGTGTGACCGCGTGAGCTTGGTGCCGTCACACACCAGAGGACAGAAACCCAAGGGCAGACCTTTGAGCCTGAAGCAAACAAGCCTGGTGACAACTTCGGGACAACATCACCCGCGGATCACAGAACAGAGACGGTCTCCAGCAACACACAGCACACTGCACGGGTCCCCACCCTGCCTTGGCTGAAAGGGGGTCCTGGACAGCCACAAGGTCCTGGGGGCCACAAGGGCTTGAGAGCCCACTGCTCTCCTCGACATGCGTGGAGTAAGACCACGCTGCCAGGGGTAGAAGAAGCTTCTACAGCCAAGCATGCCTGTGCTTTCCAAATGGCCAGAGAGGCCCAGGCCCGTCTCAGCAGTGTCCACCCCGACCTCTTTCCTGACCCACTGGCCCCTGCTCCCCTCCTCTCTCAGCTTGGCACTGCCGGGAGCCCTTCCTCTGGCTTAGGATTGTTGCATCTCCAGCCTCGGCTGCCGTCCACGAGCAAAGTTTCCCCAGTGGGAAGGAGTAAATCAAGAAAGTAAAAGGCTAGCAAGCTTCTAGGCAGTCAATAAGTCCTGATTTTTTTTATTCATTCATCAACTCTTAATTGGTGTCTGCTGTGTGTCAGACACTCCGCTAAGGGGTAATTAAAAGGCGAAATAACTTCTGGGGTTTTTTCCCCATGAAGTTTATAGTCTTGGGGGTTTGACCGATGAGTAAGCAGATACTCGTGATGTGGGAAGCTTTTTGCAAGAGTAACAGGAGTGACAGCAGAGAGCATAACTGGGCTGCACCCTGGGGAGTGATTTTGAAGCAGATTCTGTGGGATGCATGGAAGGGAGGAGGCCCAGAACGGCGGTGGGGACCCACAGCCCGTGACCAGGCTCAAGCTGGAAGCCCTTGGAGCTGACCACGGAAGGGGCCCAGGTGGTCGGCAAACCAGGGTGCAGTGCAAGTGCCATGGCTCCATGGCTGTGGCTAAGCTTGGGACAGTGAGGGCAGAGGCCCTGGCAGGCCAGGCTGGACAGGGACCTGGAGTGGCCGGGTCCAGGCACGTCCGCCGCCCTCTCCTTCCTCACCAGGCCTCCCGTCCGTGGCATGCGGTGGTGTCTCCGATCATACCACAGCCTCGCGTGCACGGGAGCGGCCCCTCCATCTGCCAGTGTGTCCTTGGCAGATGCAGTGCTGGCAGAGACGCTGGGAGCCTAGAGGAGGGACACGGGAGGGGCCCACTCTGCCACGGGGCCACGGGGGAGGTCCAGCCCCGATGCTGACACTCAGCTGGGCATGACACCAGGCTGGTTCATGTTCAGGTGAAAGCCTTTCCCTCTCCTCGTCCTGCTTTGCCCCTGCCCTTTGCAGCTTGGGCCCTGGGAGACCATGGTGACGTGCACCGCACGCAGCCGGGGGTCCCTGGCCTTCTGCACGGATCTCCTTCCCATCAGCTAGGTCCTGGTGGGGGTGGGGCGTGTTCACCTAATGGGCCCTTTCCCCCTCTGTAATTACTGCCATCTATAACAGTAATTATAGCCCATTTTATTTTAGTGCCACTTAATGTGGCTGTGCACCACTGAGATTGCCGACAGAAATGAGCCCCTGGGGGAGGGCGGGGGGGTGGGTCCCCTTGCTGTCCCTGCCAGCGCTGGGACACCTCACTGTCTTGAGAGTCCAGTGTGCCTGGGGGGGGTGGGCCCCTCCACCCTAGGAAAGATGAGGGGCTGTCACATGTGCTCTGGAATTCAGTGACTCCCTTGGGGTCACCTGGAGACCCAGAACCAGGGTGAAGATAGGACCCTGCCGGGGCCTGCTATGGCCACCGCAGTCCAGGTGCAGTTTGGGGACTGCCCACAGTACCTCCTGGAAGATGGTTTAGGTGCGCACATACCCTGACTCGAACACAAACGCTTCTCAGGATGGCCGCTGGGGCCAGTGTGACCACGTGACCCACGACCCACCTGCCTCCACCGTGGTCACCCTGGCCTCCTTGCTTCTCTTTACACCCCCTGAGATGTGCCTGCCTCGGTGCCTTTACCCCTTCAGGACAGTACTCGAGATGCTCTTCTGCCCAGGACTCATTTGACTTAGTTTTTGGGTCCACTGTACTTAAACTTTGAGTCCTCTAACAGTCCAAGCTGGACACCCAGGGGTGACGGTGTGGCTCAACCCTGTGCCTCGGAGCCGGGGCAGCTGGTGCAGCTTCAGTGTCTTGCCGCCTCGACACTCAGGAGGAGCCAGTGTCTCAGTGTGCAGGGCGTCAGGCGGGGACAGCTCCCTCGTCCTGGGCAGAGTCGGCCTTCTGGTTCTGTGTGGGCCTTCAACTGACTGGGGGAGGCCCCTTGACAGGGTGGACAGCCGTCCTCTTTGCTCAGTCTACCGACTCGCCTGGTAAATGGATGCAGAAACGCCTTACAGGCGCATGCCGAGTAACACTGGACCAAGCAGCTGGCCAGCCGCTGGCCTCTCTCTCAGGTTCGCCATCCTGCAGCGGACGTGCTCTGACTCATGTTGTGTTGGTCCGTCCGACATGTTGTATTCTGCGACACTGCAGGCAGTGGAGCACTGTGACTTTGGCCGTTTGTGTACTGCTGGGTCCTTCCTCAAGGGTTAGAACAGGGACTTGTGGGCCCAACGCACACTTGGCAAATGAGTGAAGAAACTGTTTTCCAGCTGCCAATAGATGGTCGCACTGTCCGCCCCTCGGAGGCCTTGTAAGAGGCATCAATTACCAATGTCCCAAGAGTTTCCTTGGCTTGAGGCTGTGATGCAGACTTGGACTCCAGTGGGCTTCGTGTCTGTATGTGTGTGTGTGTGTGTGTGTGCGTGTGCAGACACGAGTGCACCCCTGTGCTTACTTTTCTGGTTTGAGGGTTAATTGTTCGGTGCTGTAATTAGTATTGTTAATGTCGTCATTCTTTTGTGCTACCAAGCGAGCTCCCTGACCCAGCTGGCTTTTCAACTAATGAATGTTAGGAAGTTCTTATGAGGACATTAATTTGGATTTATTATCATTAAATTTTTAATTTATGCCTTTAGAAAGATTAATTTCGAGACAAAAGACTAACAGAAATAGGTCAAACGAATGTTAAACGCTTGAGAATTCCTGGTCTCCTATGTAACCGGCATGCTCTATAAGACCTTTTCAGGGCCGGCTAATTAAAATCCTTGCTTTGGAGGCCGACATTTCTGGGTTCAAACTGAGAAGCTCAACTCAGTTATCACCTGCTGCCCTTGAGCTAGATTTTGTTTTAATGTGCAATACATTTCTTTGCTGGAAACTGGAGACAATGATATTTACCTTACAGCCTTCTAAATATGATGCTTTGTGTAAAATTCCTAACATAGACCCAGGAAAATAGTAGGCATTCATTAAAAGCAAGTTTTATTCAAGATAAAGTGATAAATCATACTTCCTGAGCCAAGTTGGAAAGTTAGTCCTTGGTAACCAGCTATTAACTATGAGCCAGAAATTTTCTTCTCCTTTCTTGATTTTTGAGAGAGGATCTTGCTACATAGTTCAGGTTGTCCTTGAACTTACTGTATGGTCCATGTTGACCTTAAACTCACAGCAGTCCTCCTGCTTCAGCCTCCTGAGTGGTGGAATTCTAGGCATGGGCCACCGCACCCAGATTCTACCCAGAATTGTACCAGCATTTTCTCTTTTGAACTATGCCTCCGCGGCTGGCCAAGTGGTACTGTTATAGATTATGCGGTCAATGAGGCCATATTTCACCAAAGTAAAGGGTATTCGTTACCAGGGACACAAGGTTCAGAGGCCAAAGGATTAATTTCTGGCAGTGCCAGTGGTGCTCCTGGGTCAGGACAGGAATATCCCGAGGTGTCCCAGCGTCTGGAGAGACATGTTCCTCTTCAAGTGACATCAGGACTCAGGAGGGCAAGGTGATTAGCTTTCGTTTCTCTCAAGTACAGGAAAAATTACCCTTGATTCGATATTGATTTTGGGTTCTGCTGCCTTCCACTCAACCCAAGACCAGCGATTCCGCTGCGGGACTTCGATCATGCCCTCCCCGCTTCCTGGACCCGCATTCTGGGTGAGCAGCCAGGGTGAACCCCCAAAGCTGCTGGGGTTTGGAGTGAGCTCCCGGAGACACGGGGTGTCTTCTGTGCCATGTGCCTCTGAGGCCCGAATCACGGCTGCTGGTGGCCTTGGTTCTGGTCCATCTGGGCTGCAGGTCCTCGGCAGCCAGGCGCTGCGCTGACAGGCGCCAGGACGTGGGGTGTAAGGGCTGGGCATTGGCCTGCAAAGACAGGGCCACCTGGGCCACCTGGGCAGGTGATGTCCCCGTGAGAGCGAGGGGGAAGCGCCAGGGGGCCTGGGCCACGGGCTGAGGGTCACGCTACTGTGGGGAGCTGACCTGTGGTGACCCGGCTGCTGTCCTGTGTGGTGAGAAGTGAGGTCCCGGCTCCCTGCTTCCCACGAGTCCTTCCATGGGACCCTCCTGCTCCCCACAGAGCCCCATGATGGTGACGGTGTCTGGGTGGGTTACCCAGAATTAGCTTGCCGCAGTGATGGACATATTCGTCCTCCTGAGCACAAATCTGGCACTAAATGAAAAAACAAAGCTTATGTCCCATTCCTGAGAGTCCCTTCTGTCGTGTTCAGCGGATTCCCTCTGAGGCCGGGTTGGGTGTGTGCCCAGGTCCATAAGTCCTGGGGATGGGACTGCTGCGCTCGTGTTGTTTCCTGGAGCCACAACCTGACCCTGCCTGGACCGGTGACGAGGGCTGGCCGCACCCTGTCCCCGTGCCCCTAGCCCATTCCTTAAGGTGTGGAGCCGACCAGGTCCCTGAGCAGGGGACCCCTCCCTGGATGAGGTGGAAGCCCCCCATTCCCACGACCCGCTCCCCTCTCCCCTTCCATTCCAGCCAGCATCTGGGGCTGAGATTGCGAGGTGGAGGTGTCGCTGGCCACTTGCTCAGGGGCAGTGTCGGGAGAACAGCCTGGAGGAAGGGGCAGTTAGCACCTGTTTAGAGGTGCACTAAACCCATGGCTTCTCAGCTCTTGACTGGTAGCACTGTCAGTCTCTGTCCAGCCTGCCCAGAGCCCTGCCCAGGACTGTGACTGGCAAGCCCGGGCTGGGCTGGGCAGAGTGAGGGCAGTCGGGCTGGCCTGCAGGCTTTGCAGGGGAGCGGCCACTCCTTGGGTCTCTGTCCTGATCCGTCTGGGGCAGGGCCCTGTGCTGGGGTGCACGGTGGGTGGAGCCTGTGGCGGGGGCATCAGAGATGCCCGTCGGGCCAGGACGATCTCCCATGGCGTGACACAGCGAGCGGAGATGGAGCCTGCTTTCCATGCACTGTTTGTCTGGAGCCTCCTGGAGGGAGAAATCCCGGTGAGTCCTGCAGGGCTTCCCCGCCGGCTCTGGGCAGCCAGGCCCTTCCACCAGCTCTTTTCCAACAGCAGCGTGGTTCCGTAAACAGAAGGGAAAAAGAAGGGTGTCGTGCTTGGCTACGATTATGTTGAAAAATGACAGCCAAAGCCTCTCCCGGGCTTCTCCCTGTTAGATGGTGCAGATGCTTCCTCTGCTGTGGCCTCTTCTAAACCTGGCTTTTCCCGAGGACGCTGCCTGTGTCACACAGTCTTCCCTGTTAGTATCTGTCAGACCCCGCTTTGAAGGCCTTCCACTGACTTCACCTCCGGCCCAGAAGTGTTTCAGGTCGCCGAGTCCTTTCCGGCTGGGAGTTCTTGGTTTGCTGTGGACTGTGAGTTAAAACCCAAACCATCACTGTGGCGCGCTTAGCCCCTGCCCTGAAATTATTACCAGGCCCCCCCCCAACACACACACACTGGCAAATGAGCTCGCTGATGTGAGGGACCCCAGCTTGCGTTCATCACTGTGCCCCAGGAGCCCCTGGGGCCAGTGGATAAGACAGCGCTGCACACGTTTTTCAGGTGATCGCTCGGCTCCACCCTGCTTGACAGCTGGGCCCTGAGCAGCGTTGCCAGGTGTCACCCACTGCCATCACCCCCGTGCCCCGGCCAGCTCCCTAAGCTGCCTGCTCATCTCCTTGTCACTCTGTGTCCGCTCAGTGTCCCCATGGGGTCCCTTCCTGCCTCAGGGCCCCTCCCCTGAGCTTCCATGGCTGTCCCAGTGTCCCCAGCTCTTTTCCTCCCTGGCATCTTTGGTCTCTCTGCTTCCTTCTTCCCCTTCTGCTGCTCGTATTTTACAGGGAGCAGAATCACTTCTTCCTACAGGCCCCGAGGGCGCCAGAACCTAGACTGAAATGGCTAGAATTGGTTTGTTGATGTAGGTGATAGACCGTGTGCAGAAGTGGGTTCGGAATGCAGATTCCTTCCTTCCCTGGTAGGTTCCCTGTGGCCTCCCCTAGGGACAGGCACCTGTGTCTGCTGACGTTCTGTCCAGCTTTGCTGAGTGAGGTGTCGTCCTGCGTTATCACAGGGACCCAGGGGCTCCCTGGAGGGTGGGGCTCAGCTTTTTAGTAGGTAAATGTCAGGTAAAGTCGAGTGTTTGCTGCTGTAGGAGTCTTCGCTGCCTCCTTAGATTGTAATTTTCGTGGACAGATGCTGAGAATGTCAAAGGCATAAAATGAGACAGCACAAAGATGCAGGGCCCTCTGGTCCTGGCTGTGCATTAGACTTCCCCGGGGAATCTTAAAAATCTCCATGAGGAGGTGCCCCCACCCAGTGGAGTCATCAGCCTGGAGGGCGCACTGAGCAAGACTTCCAGGGTTGCCTGACCGTAACCCTGGTCCCTAACCTCAACTCCAGGCCCTGACCAGTCGAGGTCTGCAGCCTACCGAAAACCAGCCGTACGGCAGGCAGGGGCCAAGCGAAGCTTCGTCTGTAGCTGTGGCTGCTGCCCCAGGCCCACGTCACCCCTGACCTCTGCCTCCTGCCAGGTCAGCAGATTAGGATCGCATAGGAGTGCAAACCCCACTGTGACCTGCACGTGGGAGGGGTCTGGGTCACAGGCTCCCCACGAGAATTGAATCCCGAAACACTTCCCATCCCCTTGGAAAAACTGTCTTCCACAAAAACCAGTCGCTGGTACCAAAAAGTTGGGAAACTGCTGATGTAGTCCACGGAGTCTGTGGTTTGGTTGATTCAGACAATGTGACCGCCGTCTCCAGTGACTCGTCTCCAGTGACTAAAGATAGCTGGGTGACATTATGGCCTGCCCTCCGCACACTTCTGCCCCATCACCCTTGGCCAGTGGGGAGGCCACAGGGACGGGTGGACGAGTTCAAGGGCACAGCCGAGGTGCGGGGACTTTGCCAGAACCTGGCTGCTGGCGTCTTCCCCACTGTCCTTACACAGTTTGGCACGCTCAGTTCAAACAGCCACTGACCCTGCAGGCCGGCCTCCTCTGGCCTGGGAGGTGTGGTGATGGCCTGCAGGACCATCAGCCCTCCCACGAGCGGGTTCCACATCTGCAGATCCAGCCGGCACCGGTGGGGACAAGATTGCACCTGTACATAACATAACGCATACAGGTTTCTTTTCCTCTTTCTTTCTTTCTTTCTTTCTTTCTTTCTTTCTTTCTTTTGTTCGTTCTTTCTTTCTTTCTTTCTTTCTTGTGTTGAGAATCAAACTCAGAACCTCACGCTTGCCAAACAGGCGCTGTGCTGCTGAGCTGTACCCCCAGCCCCAGGTTTGTTTTTCTTACCATCACTTCCTAAACAATGACACTCGAACAGTCATTTACAGAGCACTTGCTTACATTCTATTGGGAACTGTACATCATCTGGTGATGGTTAAAACACGGGAGGACTGTGCAGGCCACATGGAAACATGAGACCTTTTTATAGAGGGCCTTGTGCAGCCCGGCACGGTGCCCTGTGGGTACCCAGAGACCCTGGATTTGCTGGTTGGCGATGTGGGGTTGGGTGTGACAGGCCCCGCCAGGCCAGGGCTGTGGGCCTGCGGTTGGGGGACGCCCTCCGTCTGGAGGTTCTGCTGCCCATGTGTCATCTCCCTTGTGTTGCGTGCTGTGCAGTCTCCTGGGTCTCACCTGTCCTCAGCTCGGCTCTGTCTGACCCAGCCCCTGAACCATCTTGTAAGTATGTTTCTGCATTTCTCCTATGTGCAGGAAAGTGTTTTTTACTACATAGTGGTCCTTTCCTGTCTTATCTTCCATCAGTGTCTGTCCCGTATCCTTTGTTGTGCAAATCGTGCAATTGATCTAAGCCTTGTTTTTCTCCTTTATGGAGCAGGCTGGCTTTGAGGATCAAGTTTTATTTCTGACTGCATGTGGTGAGCGCTTCTTGGTGCGGCAGCATGGAGAGCAGCTTGCTGGGCCCTCGTGGGCTTCTCTCTTGGCAGCGAGGGCCGTGGGCATTGTCTCCTGTGACACACAGGGCCGAGGGGGTCCCTGATTTGGCTGGGGAACTGCAGGCTGGGATAAAAATCCAAGTCTCCCGCTGTGGGTCTTCTACTTAGGCCACTTCACTAACAAAGCCACCGACACAAAGTATTTGACTCTTTTTTGATCATGGTGTATTTTTTTTCCCCTGAAAATGCTATTTTAAAAAAACTCACTAGTTTTAGTTGCTTTAATTTTTAATATACTCAATTATGATTGAAAAATTATTTTTTTCAATCGCGTGATTGAAAAAATTATTTAAATTGAAAAATTATTTAAAGTCTTATATAGTAAAATTTCTCATCCACGCCCACAAATTGAGTAACTTCGCTGTTTAATCCTCACTTTCTCCTGCCCGAGTCTTTCTTTTGTGTGTTACTGTACATTTTTGGTTCGCTTCTTCACAGGCACAATACTTTCCCCTGAATGAGCAAAACATCAGATATTTACCACTGCCCCGCTGGTGGGCAGTTAGGCAGTTTCCAGTCTTTTGTTACTGAAAACGTTGTTGAGAGAATAACTGTAGGAGTGTATTAAGTCACAGTATATTAGAGGACCTTTAAGATTAATGTGTAGCTAAAAGTGGGCTTGTTGGTTAAAGGGAAGTGCACGTGTGTGTGTGTGTGTGTGTGTGCACATGCGTGTGCGTGTGGCTTTGCAGAACACTGTCAGGTTGCTCTCAGTGGGGCTGGAGTCCTTTTCTTTATTGGTCATCAGTGCCCACGTGCCCTGTTTCCTGAGTGCTTGGTCAACACAGTGCTCTACCAAACTTGGGGATTTTTGCTAATCCGACAGGTGAAAAATGGCACTGTAGAAAAATGAAAACTGATGTTTTTCTTGCCCTTTGTGAGTTTGTGTGTCGTTTCAAATGTGTTAGAGCCATTGTTTTTCCTTTCCTGTTAACCATATGATTTTTCCAAGTTAAAGATTGGTTTGTCGACTTCTCTCTCTCTTATCGATTTGCGGGAGTTTTCACATCAGGGAGATTACTCCGTGTGTTGTACATTGCCAATATTTCCCTCCGAATATTCTTAGCCTTTTTGGCTTTGCTTTTCATCATCATCATTTTTTATGACAAGAAAGGTTTTTATTCTCGCCCTTTAAGGATTCAACTTCAAAATGTTTTTTTACATTTTCTTCTAGTATTTTTGTTCAATTTAGTCTGTTTTAACTTTTGATCCTTTGCGAGTTACTCCCAGTGTGGCATATGCCATGTTTGAAGAATGGACCCCACTTACGGTTTTTCCAGGGCACCCCGTTACCCGCATCATTGATTGACTGCATAATTTCCTCTCTTTCTCAGGGATGGCTTAAGGGAAGAGGTCCTCTACTTTGATTCTGTCTTAATGGATTTTAACTTGGGATTTCCTAGGATGGCGATAAAACTTTTCTGCCAGGCCTCGGTTGTTTGCATTTCCTGCTGTTTGGGATTACTGTGCCTCCCTTAACCTTCAAACTACTTTAGTCTTTTTAGTTTGCCTCTCTATCAACCAGATGCTTTTCCCACACACTGCAGCATCGAGGCTTGGTGTTCTGAGGTGCTTTTTAGTTGCTGCTGCTAAGTGCCAAGCGAACACAGCAGAGTGCTCCCTGATACCTCATGCCTTGCTCTTTCTAATGATTCCGCCTTGGGATGGCATGGGTGCTGCTACCTTTGACATGTGTCACAGGTGGAATGGATGCCACAGTTGGGAAGAGAAGGCTAGAGCCGGTGAGAAACTATTAGGTGTCAAGTGCAGGAAAGGTAATCCCTGGGTGAAGTGGGTGAAGAGATGCTCACTCCTCCCTCACCCCCGAATCCCACCTGTACCCCAGTAATGCCTAGGAGTAGTCTGATTAACAACAAGCTAAACACTCCAGCAGAAGGAAAATGGCTCAGGGCTTTTGAATCTTGTCTTTTTATGCATTTCTATATAAGGTTTATTTCCCCATTAGGAAAATAAGCATGCTTGTTGAATATTAGCTATTTTTAACTTATCTGCATTTTTAGTGAGTGATTCACTGAAGAATTTGAACCTGCTAGTGAAGCCAAAAAAAAAAAAAAAAAAAAGGACAAGAAAAAGACAACTCATGGAATTGGCACCTAGATAATGAAAGATAAGGAATTAATAAAGCCGAGATAAAGAGTAGGTCATGGCGTGGGAGGAAGGTAGGCTCAGAGAAGTGTACATTGTATCAGTTTTGCAATTGCCACATTGCTTGCAAATGCAGCCATACATTTCCTAGCAGGGAAAGCAAAGCAGAAAGTGTTACAGCATCTACAGTAAGACAAATAACTGCATGTGAGACGCCCCACCTCTGACCCTGAGCTCTGGGGCAGAGTTCTGCCAAAGGCTTAGATTCTCTTTATGGAGAAATTGTAGGCCTCCTTGGGATTGGACTATCAACGTGTGGGTTTGATCACAGCAAGCAGGAGGAGTGTAGCTACATCCTTGCCATCCGGAGGAGAAAACCCGCCTTTTAGTTAGCTTCGCAGGCAAGACGTATCCGGGCGCAGAGAGACTCAAAGTGTATTCAACTTCAGGGGCTTTCTTTAAGGAAAAGAGCATGAAATTGTGAGCGGAAAGTCAAGTATGACAATTGGCTTATTTAGTAAGAAAATAGAATTATAAAACTTAAAAAATGAAAAAATTACTAGCTACAAAATTCGTGTGTGTGCGCGCGCTTTTCCTTGTTTTTTTTCATTTGACCACTCTTTGATTCTCTCTTTAGAGGACAGTTGTTTCAAAGTCAATTGTTCTAGAGAGATAGCGGAAAGATAATTACATCTTTCCCCCGGTAAAGTTAATTGAAAGTTGTTAGAACCGTTTTGCGTAGCTGCTTCCCATGGTTGACGGGTTGTCAGTTAAAGACTACTGTCAAATTTGGACAAAGCTCTCCCAAGTTACTTCTGGGAGACTTGGCCAATTTTCCCAGTGGGTCTGTTACTTATTTCTAAGCTGTTCCTCCTCCAGTGCCACCTACTTCTGCTGTGTGGGGCTGCAGGCCAGCAGAGTCCGCGTGAGGATGGGGAAGAGGATTCCTGGGTTTATTCTCAGAACAGCCAGCACTAAGTCAGTATGCATGGAAGTGATGTTTGACCACGGAGGTATTGCCGTCTAAACCCAAACAACCATAGCCAAAACTTAACTTTCTCAAATTCCTACCAGTGGCTCCAGCACTGGTCGACATGAGAGAGTATAACAGAAGAGAAGTTGGCTGGAACGGGGGTCTTCACTGACTGTTTACTACCTGACTTCTGCAAACTTTATAAAGCTGAAGACACAGGAGAACGCACTGCTAGGTCCCTTCCCTGGCAAACGGCAGGGCTAGAACAATGGCAGGTCCCTGAAGCCTCGGGCATCTCCATCAGTTAAACCCTCCTCGGCCTGCGAGCTCTTTAGGGGCCGCCTGGATCACTTCCCATCTTCCCAGGAGGTTTAACGTGTACAAGTTAGTTTTGTTTTATTCTCTTCAAAATAAAAAAAGATAGATTGGAGACAGAGCAGGTCTTCGCCGAGTTGTTCTCCTGCTGCGTACCCATGGGCGAGCTATTCCGCTTCTCTGAGCCTCAGTTGCATCAGCTTGAATTGAGATACTAATAAAATGAAGCTCTGAGACTGCTTGAAGTTTGCTTGAGATACACATCAATCGCTCTCTTCAGACACCCTAAGTTCTAAATAAAGATGAGGTACAAAGACACGCTGAGTGACAACCCAAAGCAAAGCAAAGCAAAGCAAAGCAAAGCAAAACAATGCAACACAATGCAACACAATGCAACGCAACGCAAAGCAAGAAAGAAAAGGAAAGGAAAGGAAAAGAAGGGAAAGGAAAGGAAAAGAAGGGAAAGGAAAGGAAAGGAAAGGAAAGGAAAGGCCTGTTATGAGTCCTCAAAGAGTCCCTCTAAATGCCCTCTTGCCTTGTCCATTCTGGGACAAAGGAAAATCCTCACTGCATTTATCCTGCGAGTCTGATGACCCGACGTATTTTCAGACAAGTTGGATTTTTGAAATTAAGTCACCTTGAAGGTGCTTCCAGAGTCCCTCTCTCTGTCCCTCAAATTGTGCTTGGGTCCGTGGGACAGCTGGTGTGGAAAGACTGCCAGAAGTGTGAGCCAGGAGACGGGCACATTGTGGTTGCAGAAGCGCCGGTCTCAAGGAGTGAGGGAGGAGGACCCTGAGGCCCCAAGTGCAGCCTCTGTGACGGCTCGGGAAGAAAGTGAGCCTGTGGTCCCAGGGGCTTGGGGACCATCTCACCTGCCTCTGGCCATCATTTCTTGCTCCCTGGGGACCTCAGGCATTCCCTGCAGCAGCTGAGGCGGGTGACTTTGTATGCCCTGAGAAGGCGGGCTCTGGGGCAGGGGTGGGGGGACAGTCCCTATCAGCTCTCCGTCCCGTGGGGCCTCACAGGGCTTGCGAATGCTACCAAAAAGTACCATGCAGGGCCAGGCAGAGGCCCCACATTTGTTTGAGGCCCCTTTGGGGTGCTCTGCTGGGTGTACCCCTCTGGAGAAATGGCTCCTCTGGGCTGGTCCTCAGATCCCGGGAAGGGCGCGCTGATCGTGTTTTGTCACCTCCTGTCACCTTTCCTGGAAAGGCTGTCGCAGAGGCTCACCGTCCTGTTCGCACGTGAGCCACAGCCCTATGGGCAGAAAATGTATTTATTGAATTGTATTCGGAACTAACGCGAGAGCACAGGCGGTCTCTGGTGGCTCCCTCCCGGTGGCCTCCCGTGCCCCCTCCCGCTCGGCCTCCTCCCCGCCAGAGATAAAAATCATTCCCGAGAGTCTTAGATCTCGAAATGGTGCCTTTTGGAAATGAGAAGATAATGCTGTTTATGTATGAGTACAAGAGAGTTACCTTACCTGTCTGTGGTAACACTGATTAAATTGAAATGTCAGAGCTAGTGTGTCAGTTAATAAATGTTATACATATTCAAATCTGTCCAAATACCCATGGTTCTAACGAATGCAGAGGAGGTTGTTGAAAAGAGCCGGGAGCCACCCTGCAGATGCCACCTGTGCTGCCCATTTCTAGGAAGTCAGGTAGAGACGCAGGCTGAAAATGACACCTGTGGTGTGGTGTCCGAAATGACGCTTCGTCTCTGGGGGGTTTTGTGACCGGGTAAATGAGTACCATGATGAGAAACTGGTGTAGCATTTGCAAAATGTTTTTCATGGGAAAGTGCATCGTGTAAATCGAAGGGCTGTGGGGATGAGGTGATGGGAGGTGACCAGTTGGGCATCAGTGTGCAGGGCCCTTGTGTGATGGGGCAGCAGATGGGTCCCTGTCCTCCCCCTCAGAGCCTCACAGAGAGGTCTCATCATGGCACTGGCTGTTGATTGCAGGGACAAACACAGCCGAGACCTGTTATCTCACAGCACCCTCGGGCTGCGGCTTCTTTTCTTCCAAAGAGCAGAAGACGGAGAACAGGACAGGTACGAACACACAGGAGTGAGGGCCGCAGCTCAGGCAGCCGGCTTCAGGTCAGTGACAGCGGATCCAGCCCTCCTGGCCTGTCCCCCCGAAGTGAGTCCTGATCTCTGAGCAAGTTCCCCATCCCTTCCTCTGCCCATGGGCAGTCCTTGCCTGTCTGCTGGCCACTCACCCTTCTCCCAGATGCTGTGTTCTGTGGCTCCCCAGTTTCTAGAAAGAGTGTGGGGTGTGACGTCTCATAGATAGAGCTGAGAAACCTTGCCGTGCCAGCCACTGGGCGTGACCTTGGGCTGTGCTTAGCCCCGAGGCTGCTCAGTGGCCTCCTCTGCTCGGGTGGAACTGTCTGTCTCCCTGGAGGATTCTGCTTCATTAGTGAGCCAATGTGTCTCAGGCACCTATCAGGTCACCTGGCTCCCAGCAGGCACTTTCCTTCCCCAGCCTCCAAGCCCATGTCTGGCACTTCTGCAACACCAGGGCTTGGGGTTCTCATCCCCTCCCATCGCCGCTCCCTCGGCCCTGGCTTGCCAGCCCCAGCCAGCTTTGAGATGAGCAGGAGGGAGCCAGCAATCCGAGCCCTTTCTGTGGCACGTGGTGCTCCATAGGGTTCAGCCAGGAAATTGGAGGCTGGTTGAGGCTCAGTCTCTGCATTAGGGCCAATCAGAGAGTGATCTTGCAGCCATGCGGTGGGACGTCTGTGACAGGCCCGCTGGCACCTGCGGACAGGTAGCTCATCACTCTGGGTGACTTCTAATTGGGCTGGATTTTACCAGGAAACGCCTGTAACCAAAGAAAGGATGTGTTAAAGTGTGCATTGGGGAATGCGGTTATTATAAATTATGTTCTTTGAAATCTCATTTAGATCCAGGAACTAGACCACATTTGGAAGGCTCTGAGGATTAATCCTTTTCAGAACAATGGAGTGTCAGTGATCATTTGGAAAAGTAATTATGCCAAATTTAATTATTATGCACGTGCGTTTCATCGGCATCGCTGTGCATGCCCAGGGGACAGTGGAGGACAGGCTGCCCCAGCACGAATCCTGGACTGAGAGGATTGTGGTGCAAAATTATACATTTTGTAATTGAGCGCCACTTAATAGGAGGCTTGACGGAGACCAAGATTGTGGGTGGAGGGCACGGGAGGGGGCATTCGGCCCACTCAGCAGATGTTTCCGGTACTTGGGAAGGCTTTGCAGTGTTTTCCACACAGTGGAGAGGAGCAAGCTACATTGGAGCAGGCTGATAAAAACGTTTCTCTGTCTTAAGCACTTCTTTTGTTCTCTGTTCTGGTGGTATCCTCACCTCTTCTGAACTGCAGGATTCAGTTTGGAGTACTTAAGTGCTTCGGAAGTGCATGTGTGTGTGTGTGTGTGTGTGTGTGTCTGTCTGAGGCAGTGGAAGGAGGGTGGCCCAGTCCTGCCTGGTGGACAGTTAGACCTTGGCTCTGTGGACTCCAGCATTCTCAGAGCTTGCTCTATTGGATGCCAACCCACTGGGGAGGCTCAAGTTTATCTGTCTCTGGCTCTTGCTCATTCCCTCCCTTGGCTGGTTGGTGGCCTTAGAACCCTCCGCTACTGTCTTTCCTTCAGGGGCCTCTGTAATGGCTCTGCGTTGCACAGCTTGTCTGGCACCTGCACAGTGTAACGGCTCATTTATGTGTCTGTCACCTCTCTACACTGGGGCCCTGGGTCAGCAGCGACCTTGTCCTTGGCTCAGCCCTGACTCTCCAGCCTCTAGCACAGCACCTGCATAGAAGTTGCTCAGTCAGTATTTGTTTGAATGGATGATCAGACACGGGAAAGGACGGAGTCAGTTCATCCTCCGTATGCATCCCCGGCCATGCCGAAAGCCAAACAAGTTGTCTTCAGAGCTGCTAACTTTGGTTTAGGTTTGATCTGGAAATAAAACCATTGGTATTTGACACACAGATCTTCCACTTGATAGTGGACCAAGAGCCCACTGCTTAGCTTCTCTGGGGCTTGGAGACGACTGTGAAATGACTGCATTCATCCCTGCGAGGACAAGCTCAAATAGTGCACGGCAGATTCTTCCCAGGATACCTGTGAAGTTACTTTTTATTTGCACAGTTGAGCTTGGTCTTTATCTTTTGAAGAGCTGTCTAGGAATTCATCAAGGGTCCCCAAGCTGAAGCCTTTCACTTCAAGGTAGAAGTACTCTTAGATTATCAATTCCATGATGCTAAGGCCACATCTCATGGGGGAGACCACTTCGTGGGTAAATCTGCCCGCGTTAAATACCTTCTCCCTGTGTGCTCACTCGGCGACCTGACCGCTTCAGTTGGATTTCGATGGTCCTGCTTGGCTTCAGCCCTTATGAGATGTAGCTTTTTTCTGGCAGAGGTTTTTTTTACCAAAGTCCGGTTTTCTTATTCCACTATGGCTATCAGGGCAGTTGCTCCACAGGAAATCCAGCCTGAATGCACACTCAAGGGGCCCTTAGGTGAGCAGAAAGGAACTCAGGGTGGTTGTGCTTGAGAAGCTAGGGATGTATCGCACATTTACACTTATTCTTGAGCTCTGTTTCACTAGCGGATTCAGTGAGTGTGAGCAGCCCGAAATGGTTTCCCAAGACACAGGCGGCCCAATGACACCTTCATAGCACGCAGGGCTCTCGGTGACTGGAGTTGAGTTGCTCCATTTTACTTAGCAAATGAATGTAGCCAAGCCAAAATGGGGACAGGGAAGGAACTAAATTGTTCTGAAAGTAGCTGGTTTGCTAAGAGGAGTGCTAAGCACATTGCCCCATCTAGTTCCGTCTGATTTTCTTAGCAACCTGGGAAGCAAGTGGCGCTGTCTCCATCTGCAGTTGAGCTGCCTGTCACACTGCTAATGTTAACAACAACAGCAATAATAATAATGATGATAGCAGCACATAAATGCTGCTGGGTACTCGCCGTATGTCAGGCTGAACCAGATAAAATTGCCAGCTGTATTGCTCGAAAACAACCGGAGGTCAGCATTTCCCTTGTATCTTATTTGTGGCTGAACTGACTGACGTCAGACAGAGCTGCCTGACTGCTGGTGTTTGCTTGTGACACCTCCTGGAGCACCACTGACAAAAACAGTGTCAGAGCGCTGCTCTGTGTGTTCGTGGGAGCAGCAGTGTGGCTCTCAAAGGCTCCGCTGAGCAGGCTTGGACGCCAGGCTCTGAGGATGTGGAGGGGGCGGAAGGCCGCCTCGTGCTCCAGGAACTGCCTCTTTCTTGCATGAATTCTTTACCTGACTGGGCCAGGTATCCTCAGATGCAAAAGACCCTTGTGTTGTATTAGGTTTAAAATGTCACCACTAATTAGCTAGCATTGCAGGCTGGGGCCATGGAACGCCAAGCCTCAGGACTTAACTTTATGGACAGAAGTGAAGGAAAAAACTGCGTTTTCCAAACTCATTTTAAAAATAGTTTCCCTTGGAAATTAAAACCATTAAATGTACATCATTATGCAGATCAGTATTCCTGCTTTAAAGAAACATAATTTTGCCTTCATTTAATTTGTTTCTCCGAGACCTAATTATGGATTGGGTAAAAATTGTTCCTTTTCTATCACTGTGCAGACCGCCGTTCACATGACACCCAGGAGGGCCGTTCTCCCTGGTTAGAGAGGGTCGTTTCCAAGTAGTGATTAGTCAAGGAAAAGCCAAGGAGCTGGATTGCAAGAGGGGGGTGGCTGTTCGTGAAGACACAGAATCACAAGAAGTGCGATGCCCTCCCTCCGGCGGTACGGAGTGGTGGAGCTGGGCTTGGATATTTTCTTTCCAGCACGTGCATGTCAGCCGATTGTCCAGGCTTTGAGCCTGACAGGGTGCAGCAGGCCAAAAGCCAGTCCCAGAGAAGCTGCTGGGGCCCATTAGGCCAACTGTCTCCCTGCTCCGCCAGGGTAACAGTGGGAGGAAAGGCACTCAGTGACACTGCCTGACGTCCCCACGTCCCCCCGGGGAGGTGGAAGGCGGTGCCTCCCAGACATCGCTTTGCATCCTGGGAAGTGCTGATGCTAGCGCCTTGATCCGGGGCCAAGACTCGAGCCTGGAGTTGGCAGGGAACAAGCTGGGAGTCGTGGCAAGCTCTCCATCGTGTTTACTATGTGCCTGGCACAATTCTCAGCACTTTACAAACATCAGCTCGTGTAACCCTCACAGCAGCTCCAAGAGACAAATGCTGGTATTATTCCATTTTATAGACGCGGAATTTGAGGCGCTCAGGGATCAAGCAGCTTGAAGTCTAGTAAGAAGTAAGAAAACGGAGTAGTTTGACTGGAGTCCACCACAGCCTTCCCCATTCCGCTGTCCCGCCTGTCCATATTGACAAGGGCTACTTACTCATGGGCACAGCGAATGCTCTTCAGGGCTGGGGCGGAAAGCGGGACTGTGACGAGCCGTTACCCTGGTGGAACCCGAGGAGCCACCCTTAGTCACATACGTGGTCCCTCCTTTACTGTGGGAGCCGACGGTTACCAGATTTAATCAGTAGGGTGTGAGCGAACTGCTGCTGTAACAGTGCTGGGCTGCACATTCGAGGTCACTGGGAGCCTTCGCTTTGCGCTCTGGGGAAAGCCAGCTGCCAGTGAAAGCCTGGGTACCCCGAGACTGCCATCAGAGGAGGGAAACTGAGGTCCAGCTGAGCAGTCCCGCTCACCCACCAGCCACGTGAGCACAGCCACCCTGGAAGGACATTGTCCCGCCACAGTGGTTGCCCTGGTCAGGTGGAGCGGAGATGAGCGGTAGCCCTGCCCAGACTACTAAAGCTTAAGCAAGTAAATTCAGCGATTGTTGTCTTAAGTCACAAGTTTTGCAATTACTTGATAATGTAGCCAAAGATAATTGAAACAGTTATTACCTTCACTTCATAGATAAAAATATGAGGCAAAGAGGACTTGGAACTGGCCCAAAGTGATATCGCTGGGAAGTGGCAGATACAGAAATTAAGTCAAGGAGCGTGAATGCAGAGGTGCCCGCCCACTGCTGCTCCCGTTCCTCCGTGGGGGCATCTGCAAGGACTTCCTCAGTGCCCAAGGAGGCTACGTGAGGCTGCACGAGAGCTTTCAGGGTACGGGCGCCCTGCCCCTTGCGGCTGAGGCTTCCTGTTCTGGCCGAAGCATTCATATCCCCTTGGAGCAGCTGCTTATTAGGAGCACGTTGCAGGGTTTCTTGAACTACAAGAATGCCTGAGACTCTTTAGCAGGTGTCATGTAAGTGAGCAGCAGTGATGATTCCCATCCTGCACTTGGGAAAATCCAGGCTTGGCGATTCAAGCAGTTTGCTTCCCTCCCCCTAGCGTGTTGGAAGCAGAGCTAGCATTTCTACCTGGCCCACTTCCCCCCCCCCCCCAGCCCATGGGCCCGTCTCACGTTCTGTAACCGCTCTTTGAGTCCCCCGTGGTGGGCTCTGTCCTCTTGTTTCAACCCTTGCCAAACTGTTCAAACTGGGACCCTCTGATCCTTCTGTCAACAGCAAAGCCAACCACTATCCCAAGGATGTTTTGAGCCTTCGTAGGACCAATCACACGGGGCAGCCTTTTACCACGTCTCCTGACCGGAGACCAGTGCGTGAATTTTCCTGTGCACGGCGATCCCTGGATAGGGTCGGTCGGGGGATTTTCTGTCTTCTTCTTCGTCATCTCCCACATGCAGACTGGGCATCAGCCCCTGCCAGCACTGTCCTCACCTCAGCAGCGGCGGGGCTAACGAGGGGCTGGTTCTTCCTAGGGAGGCAGTTGACAGAACTCCCCTGGGGAGATGGAGTCACAAGGTTGTGCCTGAGGCTGGCAGAGGAGCATCTGCGAAGCGAGTGGATCCAGGGCCCCCCAGTTTTCCCTCTGTGGGTCTGATCTGTTTCTCCTGCCTGAGATCTTGCACTTTGCTCCGGGTGCATCCTGGAAATTTATGGCGGGGCCTGGATACAAGTAGCCAACAGGCAATGATCCTGCCATTCTGATGAACTAATAAAAAAATAAAGCCAGCAGTCACCAACCCTCAAGCTCACATGCTGTGCTCTGCCAATCTGCCGTCGTCCGTGGAGTTGGTAACGTTCAAACCTCAGTCGAGTGTCAGGGCTGGAGAAGCACGTATGCGTACAGTCCTGAGAGCAGCACCTGGAGTAACTTACACGAATGCTTGTTGACTGAATTAATAAAGACGAGACAAAGAGTTCAGTGTACAGGAGGACTAGACAAATGGCTGGATGCCTGTGTGTGTTACTGGGTAGAGATGAGAGCCAGCAAATGTGGAGGGAGGAAGAGAAAGCATGACAGAGAATGTCTAAAGCTACTTCTGCTCGTGTCCCTTGCATGGCAGAGTCCCAGCACGTCCTTGCACCCTTGGGAAGGGCTCTGAGGGGTCAAAGTTCTACCGCCCCTCGCCCCATTTAGAAATGAGGTAACTTGAGGCGCTGGAGCCTGAGAGAGGTCTGTGTAATTCACAGAGCAAATTCCTTCCAGCCCTTTCCCATTTATCTCAGCAAGCAGCGGGAGCCTCGGACAGGATATCCAAGTCCCTGCCACGTTTGCTGGTGGACGCACTTTGCAGAGTCACCCAGGGTAGGAGTTAGAAAGGATCCCTCTTCCACGCTGGGCTCTCTGGTGTAGCAGTAACTCCTCATTTTGACAAGCACAGCTCTTGACAGTGTGCATTTGGGACCCCTGACCCCTGCTAATCAGAAGAGAACCTTTTGCTCTAGCCTGAAGATCCTTGCTAGCTTGTGATTTGCTAAACAGTAGAACAGGGTGGAAGTGATGTCACAGAAGTCCTGGCACCATAGAAGGCTCAACTTCCGCTTTGCTCTTTCAGACTCCTGAGAGATCTAGGTGGAAACTGCACGAAACAAGAAGCCAGGTCATCCGAGTCCCTACTGAGCCATCACCTGAATGACATCCCTGTTAGCTCACTGAGCTGTTAGATGTAATACCTCATAGCTGCTTTAAGCCATAGGTTTTGCAGGTGATTTGTTTTGTCATGATAGATACCCAAAACAGTTTCCCGGGTGCAGCCAGGTCTGGATTTAGGAGTCCAGCGGCCCTTTCTAGCTGCCCTCTGTCAATGCTTGACAAAGGGAGCCTAAAAATCATAAGAAATAACAGGAAGAGAGGATGAGTGGAAAAGAAACATTTGCAGGCACGAGATCAGGCTGCTTCTAATACCAAGAAGGCTGTCAGCAGCAGAAAGACTAAGCGGTTCAAAAGCATCCCAGGTTCTTTAAGAAAAATCCTGACAGTGATAAAAATAAATTTGCTATCACCAATATGTCACTCATTTTATAGACAACCTCCTCTCATCCTGTAAATAACTCTTTTAAGGTATGTAGGCATCGATTTCATCATTTTTCTGGTGAAAAATAGAAGCAAAGCAGCTAAGATATTTGCACACGTTCACGCAGATGGTAGGGGAGGACTGACACTGGATTCTCCAGCCAGCCTCTCGCCATCGTCTTTCTCTGGGCCCATGGGGTAGAATTGAAGGAAAGGGAGGGTTTGGCATGAGTTAATTCTGAGCACTTCGCCCCCTCTCACCGTTGTGCGTGCTACCCCTGTAACAGCACTGGCCTTTGCGTCATTCCGTTTGGGAAAATTCTTTGCAATCTTTAACTTTAATGTCTTATTTCATTTTCTTTGTCTTACTTTTGCCCGGTAAGAAAAGCCCCTAGGTTCCATGATCCCTCCTCTCTCTATTTCTCTGAAGTGAAACCTCTTCTACAAACCTCTTATGTAACTCATAATTTTAATTATGTTCTTTCATTCCATCTGGCTCCCTTCTAGACCGTAAATTTCTCTAGGACAGGGATTATGTCCCATTCATCTTTGTGACCTGTTCCTGTCACATTCCAGCAGATGATAGACTTCAATAAAACCTTATTAAATTAGTGAACGTATTGATGACGTAGTGGAAGGGATAGCTCTGGGAACCATCGCCTGGATTTGGAAAATGACACTTCTGGTGGAAGACGCTCCCCTCTCCTTGTCTGCTAAGAGTCAGTGAGGCTGGTATCCTGTGAACTCTGGGTTCGTATTGGAGAAGTCACCAGGTCGTCGATTTTTTGAGTGAGATTGTGACCTCATTGGATGATGAAGAACAAAATGACAAGCTTTTCTCCAGAAGAACTTGAGAGGGAAATTAAGCTCTATAATACTTACTCAGTGATTGACACCCGGTGCAGACCTGCGCCACGCTGGCCTGACAGTCTTGCATGCACCCAGCTAGGACGTGCAGGAAGAGACCGGAGCTGCGGCTAAAGGCAGTGCTGGTGGGGTAGTTGGCCAGGCCATCCTCCTGGAATGTGGGCGGACGGGGGCCCTGAGAGCAGTTGGTGTGAGCCAGCTCCCAGTGCCCTCCTTATTTCCCTTGAGGGGCTCTCATGGGACAAGGCCTCATTGCTTCTCAGGGTCCTGGCCCCCTCGGGCCCCTGTTGCAGGGTATAAAACCGCTTGGCGGGAGTCTAGAGTTGGCAGTGAGAGGAAGAGCTGTACCTCCGGTTACGGTCAGCCAAACCCTTTGGTTTCAGTGTGGAAGGACACGGAGCTGGTACGTTTGGCGACTCCCCTCCTTCGTGTGTTTCTGTAAGTGGTACACTGAGTCCCAGAGTGCCGTGGGTCTTCACAGTGACTGGTTTAGGCCTTGGTCCGCACCTGAGCTGCTGAGTACTGGAGGGTACCCTCGTCTCCACACGTACCCAGGTGTCACACAGGTCAGCGTGTCATAACTACTGGGCGTCACGGCCACTCTCCTATTTGCAGTCTGCCACCAACCCGTTTTCATAAAGTCCAAGAAAATGATTTTCTAAAGAGATACAAACTCCAAGTGCCTCCGTCTTTTAGTTACATGATGTGGCACAGAATGGTCTGTCAAAGTGAAGATGCTGAGAAACAGTTCCTTTGGATTTCTCTGCTCTCCCCGCCGAGGACCAGGCACTGTGGGAGTTTGGCGCTGGCCTGGAAACCACGCTGCAGCCGGCGTGGAGGTGTGGTGGGTCGGGTACCTCCCAGCCCAGAGTGGGGGCTTCACACACAGCTGGCTTTCCAGGTGCTTAGGATTTTATTTTATTTCAATAAATTACAATGTGTTGTATCTTGTATTTACCAGCTAACGGGTCTATGGATAATACTGTTAGCTGGATTAACCCTTAGAGAAGTGGAGAAAAATAGCTTAAAAGTTATCTGGCAGACTAAACATGATACTAGCAAGGCAGACATAACCAGCAATGTGAAAATGGTGTGGACACTTCTGATTCCTCATCTGAGGAGGCTATTATATTGTTTACCTTATTTGATGAGCTAAAATGATGAAAACATTCTGATGTTACAGGAAGTTGGTGATAAATTTCAAGTTATGAACGGAATTATCTAAAATATCAAATGGAATTTATAGTAGTTACTTATGCAGATTGCCTAAGTGTGTACTGGGTTTCAAAATCTTCTCTGATGATAACCTGATCCATCAGACCTGGCAAGACATTGGACAATAATTTAGTTCATTTGTATAATTTAGTTCATTTCCATAAGTAAAAGTTTTATTATATACAAAGATAATATATGCATTCTAATAGCGTATGGATGTGTGCCACTCACAGAAGGTTTTCATACATGAGTGTGAGGCTCAGCCCTCTTTCAATGGGGGGTCCGGGTTCAGTTCTTGTGCTTAGAGCTGCCTGTGGTCACCATCTCGGGCTTTGCAGCAGAAGGGATCTGTGGTGCTCACATCTCAGCCTTCATTTGCAAGTGTTTCTGGTTTTCTCAGTTGGTCTTGGAATGTGTTTCCCACCAACTCCAACTCATAAAGGGCCCGAGGGCTGGGGCTGTGTGTGCTTTGGTCCTGTAGCAATTACAAGGATCATAAAGATATACTCCAGGGGCACATCGACTCTTTCCACAGCTTATCTATTTGAAGCTTCATTTAAAACTGTGCAGTAAAGAAAGGCCATTTGGGGAGGACCGATGTGGCTCCGTGCTGGCAGGCGTGGGGGGAAGGCACTTTCAGCCGGCCACTGACAGGGCAGCGGGAAGTCCACACCCTGGCCTTCATAGCAGCATGACTTCACATTAGATAAAGAACGACTTCAAAATTATACTTTATTTGCCTTATTACATGAGGTCAAGCTCACTATAGAAGGTTTTAAAATGCAATGAATTCTAAAAAAATGTTAGCAATAATCTAATTACTTAGAGAAACCATTAGTAGGTGTAGGGATGTAGCTCAGTGGTGGAGCATGTTCCTGCCACTGGGACTTGCACACTCGAGGCCCTGAGTTCCAGCCCCAGCACCAGAAGAAAAATCATTACTGACTTTTAGATCAATCTGTCTATCTATGTCTCTATCCTCTATTGCATATCCCATACCATAAAATACACATGCATACAATATTTGCATATAGATAGTATTAAATATTTATATGGTTATGGGGAGCATAAATATGAATGACATTGTAGTTTTGATTCTCCACCTTTAATCTGCACCAATCAAAAGGCCGCTAAGGACGCTGAGCTCCCCGTTTCCCTCTTCCGTGTCACTGGAGGCTCCAGATGCAGCGGGGTAAACTGTGCTCGCCGGTGTGCTGGGGCCATCTCGGTGGGGTGAGCGCAGAGCTGGCGTCCTCCAGCCCACAGCAGCTGTCCACCGTTCTTATTTTAACACCATGCTAGCTTCCAGATGTCACCTGTGTCTCCTGCCGGACGCTCCTGCAACTCTTCCCGGGCCTGCCCCCAAGGCACGGCCCCTGGGGCCCGACCCTGCTGTACCCTAATATCTGCTTACTTCATGTGCATGTGATTTGTCTCATTTACCACGCCACTGCCAAAGAGAAGGGACCTGTAACCAAGGCAACCAGAAGCAGAGCTTCGTAATTCAGACTTGGCCAGACTTTCTGCTCCATTTAGTTTGATTTCTACCCCTCTTGGCTCTCTTCTCTCTTGAGCCCACAAGGATGTAAACACCCAGGATCTCTGGTCTTCTGGCCTTTTCTGCCAGGCCCTCCCTTCAGCCCACCAACACAACACATCCTGTTTCTTCTGACTGAACATTTCTTCAGTAGTTAGAAGGTTTCTCTTCTGATTATTACTACCCAGCATTCAGGATCATGACATTTGCTAATGTTACTACTGATTAACTCTGATAATGATAGTAATCATTACTGATAATAATGATTATCATCTTTAATAATCACTTTTAATGCTGCCTGACATTATATCCAGGGGATAGACCACAGTTACTTGACAATTCTTATGTAATTGAGTTGTAGGTAATTTCCCCTTTTGTTTGTTGTAGTCATTATGTCTAGCCTCTTAATGATCATTGTTATGCATAACTTTTGTTTCTGTATTAATATATAGAAGTCCTTCACTAGGAATGTCTCTAGAATTGGAATTACTAGTCAAGAGATATGTTTGTTATGCTCTTAATACGCGGTGCTAAGTTACTTTGTCCAGAGTATCTGTTTGCTGTGGAATACTTCATCACTAGCTACTTCATTTTAAAAAATATTTTCTAAGCTTGAAGCTTGCTTCACTTATGTTATTTGACTGAATATATTTTTATGTTTGCCAGGTAATTGAATATTTTCTTTTTGTGGAAGTATTGATACTGGCTTCCTTCATTTTCAATTTTCCCAGGTTTTATGGGGCAAGGTACTCTGCTTGTAGGCCAGCTGCAAACTCTCCTCTTGCAAGAGGATGATTGTACTTCAGTTAATCGTAGCTGGTGATCAGATGCCTGAATTTTTACCTGAGCATTTACCAGAAGACTTGGGCTTCTGAACATAGCTCATTTTCCACTAAATTTTAGTTGAGAGGGATTCTATATGATCTTACATTAGGCTTCTTTCAGACCCGCCCCCCAGTTACTTGGCTAGGGATAGAGGTGTCTATTGGAATTAAACTAATTGGAATTAAAAATAGGTATACGTGTCTTCAATTTTTTGTGCCATTGATGGTAATATGCATAGCTTTTCTTGAATGTCTGTTCCGTGGCAGGTACTTTAATTAGTTCTGAGGACTTAAAAGAGGGCTTAAAAATGCTCTTCCCAGGCAGCTAAAATTCCAGTGAGAGGGCTAGGTGGTCTCTAAAATCATGTAAACATTTTAGCAATTGTGTAGTGTTGTAAGTTGTGTAATTTCACATAGTCAGGCAGACTAGCAAAAGCGAAACAGGAGCTAGAGAAGGATTTCGGAGTGGAATCTACTGGGGGGGAGTTGACAAGGAAATCCTTTAGCAAGGATGAGGAGAGACTCTTGTAGGAAGGCGACCGAGTGTAGTTCTGGAGTGAGTGAATTTCTAGAAGTTTCTTCTAGAAGTTTCTACAAGGCGAGCTGGTACAAAGGTTAGGGTGGTTTGGGAAGGTTTGGGAAATGGAGAGAGAGAGCCGGTGGGACTCTGTTTCACAACCAAGAGGAGGTAAAGAGATGTTGAGAACTAGGCTGGGCCCATGTCATATAGGTGCTATGGTCATGCTTCAGAATTTGGGTCTTATTTAAAACAGGTGCCAAGAGAGCATTGTAAATGAAGGCATGATAGGAAATGATTTATACGTCTGAACCATCACTCTGTTGGCTGTGGGGAGGATGAAGGATGGTTGGGATAGGCCAGACCATGTTATTTTTAAAGTCTTGATAGGATAAAGGCTTATTTCTTGTTCACCCAAAGGCTGATGTGGTTAGACAATTCTCTGGGAAATCCCTTCTTCATGCAGTGACTTAGAGACCCAGGCAAGTCTGTCTTGAGGTTCTACCCCATCAACCTGTGAACTCCAAAGCTGCCACTAAGGAAGACTTAGAAGGAAGAGGACACGGGCTCTCATGTGTGATGGGCCACAGGTAATCATCCTTTTTGCTAACCTATACTTTATGTTAGAATTCAGGCATGTGGCCCAGTGTCACTGAAATGAACTGGGAACTTTAGGGAAAATACTGATATTTAATGGACATTGTCTATCTAGAAATGCATGAAGCCAGTAAGGAAGTAGGGACACAAGCTACCTGGCAGTTTTAATGATCCGAATGACCGTGGTGGCCGAGACTTGAGAAGCAGCGAGAGATGGCCCCGTTTCTATTCAGAAGCAGCCCCAGTGGAAACAACAGGTGGCTTTTGGTACATGGAGGTGAAATCAGGGATGACCATAAAGTCTTTGATTTAAACAGTTAGAGGAGAAATAGTGCTTGTAACTGAGCTGAGGAAGCTTTGGAAAATGAAAATCTAAAGTGAAGCATGCTTACAGAGTTTGTAGATCAAAAGTTCTATTGTGAAAATGATTGTCTCCGAGTCACCTGTTATCAAATGGAGATGTCAGGCTGGAATCTGAACACTTGATCTGGAGCTCAGAAAGAAAAAGCTGACAAGGAATATAAATTAGGAAGTGATCAGAACATTTGTGAATTTTAAAACTCATAAGGCCTTGTCATCAGTGTTGCTTGTGTCTTCTGTCTTCAGGGCATAGAGTGAGGCTGGGGCGGGTTAAGTGGCTTGTTCGAGGCCATCACTGGTATGTGATTGAGTGGAGACTGCAGTCGAGGTCGGTCCAGACTCCTCCTGCCGTCACTGTGACGTTGGGGTTGGTGGTGTTAATACAACACCCACTTTGGGTTCCATCTTGCAGTCCTCTACCTTCTTTTTCGTGTATGGCTTTCGCGGTGAGGAGGTGACAGTAAGGACTCCCACTCCGGGTTTCAGGTGCTGATGGTGAGACGTAGGATGGTCGAATGAATTGACTAAGGATGCGTGGTATTTCCCAGGCTCTTGCTTTGCAAGGTTTATTTATTTATTTTTTTTGACTGTAGATCTTTATACTACACTGTTCTGCCTCTTCGTTTGGAAAAGTTTTGTGAACCCTGTGTTTTATTCCATCTGGTTCTGGTCCCGTCTGACCAGTTGAAATGTCCTTAGTGTGTGTTTGCTCCGAGCCCAGCCCCTTTGGAGGCCACAGAGGCAGACTCTCAACTGCTGGTCCCACGTTGCAATCATGGGGGCTGATGCGCCCCCCCCCATGGATTATTCCAGAGGTAGAGCCTTTCTCAACTCCTACGGGGTCAGGTAGCGATGCTTTTTCTGTTCTTACTCTTACAGAAAGAAAGACGCTTTGGCTGTGTCGAGGTGTGTGTATAATCTAAAGGAGACTCATATTGAACGCAAGTCCTGTTTGCATTATGATCATGAAACATGAAAGGAGAAATTAGGAACAGGAAAAGGCATCTCCCTCCTCCTGCCTTGTCTCCACAGCCAGCTCATCTGCGCTTTAGTCTTCTACCGTCCTCCATGTTGTAAATACGTTTCCAGTGTCAATGTCCTGGATTCTTATTTCCCAAGTCCCTCCCATGTTCCATATACAGGGGTCATTTTCACTGCTTTTAGCTGCCTTGTTCTCTCCCTTATTTGCATTTTCTGGGTAGAATAATTATTTGACCCTGGTGCTGGGTGAAGGACAGTTATGTGGCCTCTGTGGGGTCGGAGAGGAAATGTGGGCAGAGGAGGGGACAGGAGGCCTGGGGCTTGTGGGGTTTCCAGGTTGGACCAATTCAGCGATGTAGGAAAAAGTGTAAGAAAAAATGATATTTTTGTTTTGAAACAGGAAGGGGAATGCAAGCCGGCGAAGCGCTGACCTCGGTGCCAGGTCGCGGGCCTCCCGAGTAGCCCCGAGTGCAGGCAGGATGCTCTGCCCATGGGAACTAAGGGCTCGGGAGCACTTTTCTCTCCCCTCCCCTGCCTGCCTCCTTTCCTGTCTTCCTTCCTCATTAAGTCAGTCAGTGCTTGTGTGGAATCCACAGCGTGCGGAGGGAGCGTTTTAAAAGCAGAGTCCACTGTACTTGGATTCAGAAGTCCTGACTGTACCGGCTCTCGGAATTATCTAATAGAGACGAGGTGAGTCACCTGACCTCTGGGCACCTCAGTTTCTCTATCAGCAAATCAAGGACCTTCCCTCTCGAAACTCACAGGGTCTTTGTGGCACTCAGAGAGGTGCGCGTGACAGCACTGCGGAGTGCAAACCTACCCACCTGCTGTCCGGGAGACACTGTCCAGGGATACAGCAAGGAGAAAACCAGCCCGTGCTTTGAAGATAACCACCAGGGCGGGTTCATCAGAAACCGTTACTACTGACGCATAACTAATGATCTCAGAATTTAATGACTTAAAGTAGGAATCATTGTGTATGTTAGACCGTATCATGCCATATTCATTACATTTTATTTCATTTTGACTCAGATTCTACAGTCTTGGGTGGGTGATTTGTTTTCTCCTATGGCATCAGTGGAAACCACGTATTTGCACTTTGGGGGATTTGGGAGGGCTTCCTTCCTGCTGTCTGGGTGAAGGTTATTAGAAAGTGGCTCATGGGGAACTACTGCGGCCTCCTTAGCATGGTGGCCGTGGGTGTGGAATCTCTTATATGGTGCTGGCTTCTCCCGCTGCATTGCACAGGGCCACTTGGACTGTAACCCCAGAAGTCACAAATGGTTACGTCTACCAGCATTTATAATTACAGGAGAACCCAGTTAACCAAGGAGGGAAGAGTGTCGGGCCTCACCTGTTGATGGGGCGTAACAAGGCACAGCCTAGGAAGGCCTGTGAGACGGAGGGTATCACTGCTACCACCAAATGGTACAGTTTGGGTTAATGCCTCGTCCGGCCACACAAACCACACTGTCCATTGAAGTGCATCTTCTTGCTCCTTTCCCCAAGAACCTCCAAACCGCATTCTGTGATGACTTTTGCTCAAAGCCTAGCATTTGGTCATCTAAATCAGGTTCAGTAATAGGCGAAGATCCTTGGATACTGATTCTTGGATGTAGCATAGCTCTGCTTACTCCGAACACATTATCAGCATACACAGAGAGGCAGTGAGCAGAGCTTCAGCAACCCTTCCCATCCTTCGGGAGCGCGGGTTTGGGAGGCTCATGGAGACCCCTCCCGCATCACCCATCTGGGCCTCACCCTTCCAGTAGATCCTGCTGCTGCTCCCACCCTTTGAGATGTTAATGCTGCTTTCTAAGTTATCCTGACTTTCTCAGGAAAAAATGTAGATTCTGGTTGCAGGTGACTAATTTACTCAGCTCCTTGCTGCCCACTGAAATTCAGGGATCCGAAAGTCTCCTTCCACTTCCATTTTCAGTCCCATTTAGTCTAACCTGGATGGGCTTTTGCCATTGTGATTCCTTAAAAACTGTGTGGGTTTATTTTCTGGAGAGTACTCCAATTGCTTATGGATAATAGCATATCTACAGCAGGTTTCTCTGAGAGGGACTCTTCTTCACCGTGAGCTTTCTATTGGGCTGCAACAGATTTTGCAGGTTCTTCTGCCCAGCAGAGAAAGGCTGGGCTGTGTCCCTGTACCGTCATAGGAGGCCTTTGCCTGCCTAAAAGGTCTACAAGACACTGCCTTAAGTACGTCTATGCAATTATTAACTAGTGTTAATTTCCTACTTTTATTTTTGAAATTCTGTATCATTTCTTTTTTGTTTTGTTTTTAAAATTTAAGAACCCACCCCCCCACCCCTCAAAAGAGAGACTTTTACAGCCAGAGGGAACCCTTGATTTGTGGGTTCACATTTTCCAGAGTCCGAAGACTTTGATCTTCGCACTGGGAATCTTTCTTAGTTTGGAATTTTATCCAAGATGACACTAAGGATTAAAATAGTTTGTTTTCAAATAAAAAAAAATTCTGGATTCTATATATTTTCTCTAAGTTCTGATTAAAAGCATAATTATTTCTCTAGTCCCTCTGGTGGTTTATCTGTGTCCCTTTGCATGCATTAGGGTAAGCAGCTAGGAGAAAGCCAAGGACTGTTCAGAATTCTACCTGGGCATCTCTTTAGCTTCATGAGTTTTTTTTAACAAGACTGTCTACTTTCCGTGTGCATATGCCTGTTTTCTTAAATTTTCTGGCACTGGATAACATAAGTACTTTTCTTTCAGTGACTGATATTTTCCCCTGAACTCTTAGGATTAGTGAGTTTGAGTTTTGTATCTACTAAAATTTTCCTTAGTGCTTGCTTTGGTTCCTTGTCTCCTTGCCAGGACACAATACCTAGCACGCAAAGTTAGAGGAGGAAGGTTTACGGTAGCTCATAGTTTGTGGAGTTTTCAGTGCACACTTGGCTGACTCCAAAGCAGGGCTGCATGGCCTCTGACTGATGGGCAGATTTCAAGGGTTTTAAGAAGGATCCACCCCCATGTCTCGTGCTTTGGCCAAGGTGGGTGGAAGGCTGCTATCTGGGGGTGTCAATGAGGACATTTATATGTGGTCTCTGCGGCATGATGGTCTCAAGGATGTACTTTGTGCACGATGTCTACATTCTCCTAGATAAATGGTTCTCTGTGGATGGTGGCTGGGCTCATTCTGTCCTCCAAGACATTTTTTGACCATACCTGGAGGTATTTTGGGTGCTCGCACTGGGAAACGCCATTGACAGCTAGTCGATAGAGGTCAGGGATGTTGCCCCATATCTGTAATGCACAGAGCAGCATCCCTACCTTGCAATAAAGAATTAGCTGGCTCAAAATATCCACGGTTCCCAGAGTGCAAAGCCTTGCGGTAGAGTAAGTGTCCCAAGAGATCTAGGCAGGAGTGGCAGAGCAGATTGAAAGGAAGAGGCCTCGACCTTGCTTCTGGATAGGAGGTGGGGAACCTCAGTGCAGGAGAACATACAAGGTGGGGAATATTGTCACACACATCTTTCGACAATGTGATCTGCTGTAAGAACTGTCAAGGAAATCTGAAGGAGATCAGCGTCTTGAAGACATGTAAGCGCAGTGACTTTCGGGTGCAGGAGGACCTGTCGCTTCTGGTTGGAGGGATAAAGTAGAGTGTCCTGAAAATGTGGCAGTTAAACAGTTTAGGAAATGACAAACCTGGATCTGTGGCAGGGGGTAGTCCCAGCTACTCTGGGCACTGTGGAGGGAGGACTGTACGACTTAGGCGAGGCTGGGCAACTCAGCGACACCATGTCTTGTAAAAAGAGAGAAATAATAAAGAAGGGTCATGCTTATAGAAGTGAAATTGGAGGGAATACCATGGTAGACAGAGGCAACAAGAGAAGTAAAGAGACTGATAATCAGGGAAGGGCACCTATGGCTCCTGGCCTCAATCCAGCCTGCCAGCTTTATTTCATGTGTAAAGTTCATTAACGCTTACATACACCCATTGAGGCAATGTAGCTCAAAAAGCTGAAAATATTTACACTCTGTCCATTAATAGAAAAGCTTGCTGATTCTCAGACTAGATTTTTAGTTAATTCTTGTATTTAGCAAATACTTGTTAAGTGCATGCAGCGGGCCAGTAATTATGTCAGATATTATCATGGGATGCTGGGCAAAACACGTCCTGTATATCATGGAGGGTGTTTATCACAACTGCAATGTTTGAGAGCTTCGAAGAAAATATCAAAGTCCTGTGTTTGAGAATATTGAGTGGCCTGGGAAGGCTGTATCAAGAGGATTACTCAGCAGGCAAGACCTGCCCGAGGAGACAGAGCCAAGCACGGGATGTGGATGGTAGAGATAAGGTTTAGCAGGCATGAGGGGCTTGTATACAGGACTTCGGAGCAGAAAGGACCTTGACTTGGGAGAGGAAGTGAAAGGTGTTCAGTGTCAGTGGAGTATAGTGAGTCAGGGAGAAAGAGGGGCGTGGGATGAGATGAAAAGGCAGACATTGGTCAGGTCTTGGAGTCTTTGGGAAATGTAATCCGTGTTTAACAGGGACCCACTTGCAAATTTTAAGAAGGAGAGTAAAGTAAAATAAGTTACATTTAAAAAAAGAAAAAAGGAAACTCCGGCTGTGAGGTGGCTTGATAGGAGATGGATAAGAGAGGAACTGAGACAGGTAGGGAAGGCCATAAGTGCCCTAGGCAAACAGTCAATGATTCTATCATCTGCTGACTATTTCTCAAACTTTACTGTGCCTACGCATCCTCTGTGGGTCTTGGTAAACTGCAGGCACTGATTCAGCACATAGGAGGTGGACCCAAGATGAGGTGCTTCTAGTTCAAAGACCATGTTCTATAGCAGTGGCCCCCAACTTTTTTGGCACCAAGGAGGAGTTTCATGGAAGACAATTTTTTCTAAAGACTGCAGGGGAGGGCATGGTTTTAGGAGCAGCAACATAGATCCCTGGGTGCTCAATTCCCTGTAGGATTCGAGCTCCTGTGAGAATCAGTGCTGCCGCTGATCTGCTGGCGGTGGAGCTCAGGCAGTGACGCCAGCAGTGAAGCTTCCCTCCTGTGTCCAGGGCTCAGCCCCTCTGTGTGGCCCTGCAGAGGTCTGTGGCCCAGGGATTGGAGACCTCTGGTCTGGAGTAAAAACAGTGTTTTAATGTCACTTGATTCATTTATTTTATTAACACATTTGCATAATTTGAAGTCTTAAAATTGGTTTTCAACACAAAGTCATACAAGAGAGAAAATCCAGGCCAGAAACTTTCCGTCACTGTAAACAAGTCAGCACCAAGCAAAGAAGCCTTTTGCAGAGCTTTAGATAGGGGATCTGACTTGCACTTATTAAAAGCTGAAATTTGAGAAAAACATGAATTTCTCACCAGTTAATGAGGAGATGCCCAAGGGGTGATCAAATGTATTAATTTTTTTTAGTAAGACTTTATTGGGTGAATCAAAATGAATAGATAATTTCCTGCTTAAAAGAGATGTAGTGTATTTGTGACTAGATAGACATGAAATTTTACATTTTGTGCAAAGCATTTCCACAGAGCTATGGGCAGGACATACTGGACATGCCTCAGGGAGGCACTTACTCTTGAGATGCAAGGAGAGGTCTCTTGGATGATTTTTGAAGGATGAGTAGGAGTCAGAGAGCAAAGGAAGAGGCAGATATTCCAGGGGGAGGAGGTGGCTAAGGATGTACAGACACCTGCCACTTCATTCAGCGTAGACTGACAGAACTGACTGGCAGAAGGTGTCTTGTCAGAATTCAGACTGATGAATAGTGTGGACAGTGCCATTAATTCTGGGCAATTCAAACTAACAAGAATTTCATAAGCTGTTAGTTTGGGTCTGAGCAGAGGGAGACCAGAGAGGAAAGAAACATTGCCCATAACACTAGCTGGTAACCACGGTTGGAAACCACAGAGGAGGGTGCCTGAGCCCAGACAAAGAGCAGGAGCAGTGCAGGTAACTGGCCAGCAGTCGTGGGCTTGGGAGTGGGAGAAACTAAATTCCAGCCTAGTTTTCCCATCACAAAGTATGCTGTTTCTAGAACTTGCAGTGGAGAAAAACAAAACCAATATACCTAAAATAATTAAGAGAGAAACACACGTAGCAACCCAGTCAATATCTAGATCGAAGTGTGCTTTCAAAATGAAAATCACTGTCTTGTTTTCCTTCGGATTTTTAAAGCAATGCTTCCCCTCTAAAACTACCCAGTCCTGCAGGCTTGTGCTGAGTAAGAGATGAACCTTGGCAATCCCGTTGCCCCACTGTGAGTCTAAAACAGCCACTTACCGTGACCTCGGGTTTTAGGGAAATACCATCTCAGCAAAAGAAATAAGCTATAAAAAAGTGGGAACACTTATTACTGTGTATCTAATCTGTTTTCCTGCACACACTATGGTGCTCTTTGTAGGTCAAATTCCTCTTAAATCCTTTCTGAGACCGATCTAGCTCTTTGAGGTTGGTAGGCAATGCCTTGGCTGCATCTGGTCCTCTCGCTCCCGGTAGTTAAAGTGCCATCCTCTGAAGGTGCTAACGCTGATTGTGTTGTTATTCTGGGACTGCTTCCCTCTCATCAGTCCTGCCAAACAGCCCGTCAGGTCGTGTGGCAGGTTAGTGTCACTTCCTACTACGTAGCTTCTTTAGAACCGTTACACACACGTGCACACATGTGCACCCCGCAGGTCTTCCGAATGTAAAGTCTGCATCCTTTGAGGGCACAGTGTTTGGTCCACTGTGACAAATGTAGATGGTGGTGTCATCACCAGCACACCTCAGGCACCCACGGTCTCTGCTCACTCCTGCCGTTGTGGGGATGACGTGTTAGTGGGGTCACGAAGGCTGGGTGTGCTCACTTAGTACAGATGTCTGCTCATCACCCCACTGTTGCTTGCTGAGGTCGTGTTGTGCTGCACCTGCAGACCACCCCGTGTTTATCTTCACCAGCTGGCTGGCATTTGGGGCGTTTCAGGGTTTTGCCTGTTAAGAATAAAGTTTCTAGGAACATTGGCATCCAGACCTCTGCATGAGCACATTTTATATTTCCCTTCTGTAACACCCAGAGGTGGATTTGCCGGGTTGCGTGGTAAATATATGTTTAACTTTAGAAAAAGCCACCACACTCTCTTGGATTGTAGCCATCCTGGAAAGGGCTGGCAGCATTTCCTTGCAATCTTATTTTGCCTTCTTCTCTGTCTCACGACGTGCAGCATACAGTTTCAAGCGTGTTTCACCTTGCACATGACTTCCCTGCACAATGAAATAATCTTCCATTTTCAGAAATTCAGTTGCCCTCTAATCGAGTGGTAAGCTTCCTCACACAGGCCTGGTGGAAGTCCAGATATTTCTCTTTGAGGTACTGTGTTCGGTTCTGGTTTCCTTTCTCCTACTCCCTCCGGTGGGGCCTCGGTGGAAAGGAGCTGTGACCTCCCTGGAGTCCTGGCTTCCCTGGACCCTCGCTGTGATGCTGACCCACACCTGGCTTTTAAGAATTGGTCAACACTCTGATTTCTTTCTTCTTGCTCTTTTGGTAACTACCGCATGCCACAGATACAACACTGCTTGCCTCCTCTTTGCTCTCGGAGGGCAGAGCTTGTCTTGGGGCTGCAGGTCTCTCATAGGCTAATTCTTACCGTTGCTGTTACAGTGGGAGCAACACCGTCCCACCGCTCTCTGTGTGGTCAGCGCGAGTGGAACTGCCTCTGCCGTCACTCACAGCGGGACTCACAGACTCCATTGCTGGACTCTCGGGCCAGTCTTGCTCTCCCATGAGTCCTTGGTGCCCTGGATTTTCAGCTAGTGGAGGCAAAGGCCTGGTCCCATCTGCTGCCTCCATCCTGAGTGACCTGCCGTGGTCATTGGCACTTCTGCTAACTTTTCTCATCTTCTCCAGCTCTGTGAGGCAAATCTCTCTCTCCTTTCCTTGCTCAGGGCTTTCATGAAGCCCACACAGGCCAGCTCTCCTGCCTGTCCACTCTTCCTTCAGGGTCTTGCGACTCTGCCCTCCGAACAGTTAACACAAGCTCTGCTGGTGCTTGTTTTAAGATCACGTGGCCTTCACCAAGCGTCCAGTTCCGTGTGCAGGTGGTCTTGGTTGGCAGAGGGGCTTTGAGTTCTCCACTGTCTCGGAGGGACCTCCTGTCCGGCACGTCCGGAAGTGTCAGGAGTGGCCCTGGGCCCACTCTCTGCAGATGTGGGTGCTGCCCGAAGGTGCCTGTGGTCCAGCCTTTGTAGCCCTGATATTCTGGAATTCCCAAGATGCACCTTCCCCTGGAAACCCTGGTTACGCTGATGAATGTTCTACCTACTGCTGCGCCACGGTGCCACTCAGGTCCTGTTTGTGTCTAAGTGCGTTATCTCCGTGTCTGCTGAAGCTTCAGAGCTGTCATTAGCTGAGAGTGTAGCTCAGTGGTGGAGAGAGAGGCTCTGCTTAGCATGGACAAGGACTTCATTTGCATCTGTAGCACCAGATCATAATACCGCCCCCAGCAGCAGCAACAACAGTGGTAACAACACTCACGGTTGACTGAAATCAGTGCTGGCCGAGTGGCCGATTCAGACCAACTGGAGAGAGCGGATGCAGCCTACCCGAGGCTGCGTCCTTTAAACATAACACTCTCACTCGTTTGTTTCCAATAAAAATGGGCAAAGGAACAAAACCCAGTAGAATTATTATTTCAGAGCACCCGGCACTGACCTGATGGTGCCTGTGCTGTGGTTGTCATCACTGAAGCCTGAACCCCACGACACTCAGCTGATGGCTATGACGGTGACAGGGTGAAGCCACGAGGACTTTGCCTATGGTTGGGACATCTGACGAAGTGGTCCTCAAAGCTTTGCCTTTTACTTCCAGTGCTCTCGAGTCAAGTTTACCACTGAAGTATCTCTCATTCCTTTATGAAACTGTTGCCATGTAGGGGATGATGGGTCATCTTGGGAGATAATGTTGAACATGAGATTTAGGGTCAAGTCAGCCAGCTTCCTTTTTCCCTTCCCTTTGCTTCATTTTTTCTTCTTTCTCTTTCCCCCCTTCTTTTTCCTTTTCTTTGCTCCTTCCCTTCTTTCCTTCCTTTATTCTCTTCCCCGGGAAGAAGCAAAGCTCTCTAGGAAACCCTGGTCCCGTTCTGTCTTAGATCCCTGAAGCAGCGGGTTACCTCCCATCTTCCCCCTCCTGCCTCATGAAGAGAGAAGACTCTTCCAGACACACTTGTAGCTAAGTAACAGGTCAGGAAGTCTGGTCGTCCAGAGGAAGCCCATGTGTTAAGGGTTAATAGCCACGCATAGATCAAGAACAGGGCCGTAAAGTCCCAAATCCTCACATTTTACACCTTAAAAACACATAAGGACCCCCCCACCCCCCCGACTGGGAAAATGTATTTTCCTGACACCAGGAGTTTATGAGATTTATTCTCCAAACGGCCAGTCTCTTGAGCCACTGTTTGTCATAATCAGATCTGGAGACCATGTGTCCCCTTCCAAGTGGCGATTATGCCGTAACCTCTGGCCCTGTCCACATTTCTGGTCTGGAAGAGCAGATCTCAGCCACGAAGGAAAACCTGCAGCTGTCTTATCAGCTCACAGCAGCTCTCATTTTGTTTACAGTGCTGGAAATTAGTGTCTCGGGCGCTGATCTTGACAGGTCAGCTGTCAGAAGTGGGTGTCTGTGGCTGTAAATTCATCGATCCCAGAAAGAAAATTCTGTCTGCCAAGAGCGAGGGGAAGTGGGAGCAGATGCACTTACGTACAAGTGACACGGTCTGGGGCTGATTGACCCAGTGTCAGCACTTCTTTGAGTAAAAGGTTTGCCTGGTTTCCCATTTAGCAAGCCCTGCAGCCCCACTTGGCTTTTACTGACTGAACCGATTCCCGATTCCCGGCGGAGAGTGCCAGGCACCCTCCGGACAGAGGTAGGATGGCTGCAAGATAGGACACTGAAAGGCTTATTGTATTTTTTTCCCAATGACTCTTCTCCTTGGAACCATGCTTTGCTCTTTTCTGGCCTTACACATTAGACGCTTGGCGGGAGACCCTCTCTCGGGCATGGTGCAGGCTTACAGCTCCCGGCTCCGCATCTGGGCAAGAGCCCCAGCTCTGTGAATGCAGGGAGATTCGCTCAGCCTGGGGCGATCAGTCAGCTTCGTCCTGATGTGAGGGAATAATAATCTTCCCTGCCCAGCACAGGGTCCGAATCCAGGAACATGGTTGTACTTTGATGTGTTTGAAAGGCAGAATTTGTGTTTCACTTTGAAGTATTCCTTCTTTCTTTGTCAGAGAACAGGATGCCCGAAGGGCAGGGAGAGAGAAGTTCGTTTTTAAAAGAAAACAAAAACTTTTAAGTCTCCAGCACTTCCAGACCAAAAGATAAGGATGATAACAGGATTCAGGCTGCTTTTTCCCTTTTATGAAGTTCCTCTCCGATTGAGATGGTCGTCCAGTTGACTTAATGTAAAGTACTGTGTTGCCTATGTTGTCCTCTTCTGATCTGCTCTGTACTGCCCCCTTTTGTTTTATTCTCTTTTAAATAAAAAAAAAAAAGAAATTAAAAAAAAAAGAGATGGTCGTCTTGCATTAGGGTTGTATCAATATTAAGTAAAATGTTTTGAGCCTGTGCCTCTTTCTTAGTAGAGAAACGCACTTGAGCCAGGGATGCGGGCCTAGGCCTTGGCTGCTTCCCTAGCCTGCTACTCGACAGCTTTATGGAGCCAGACAGCCGCTTGGCAAGGTCTTAGTGAGTGACAGTGGTCACACTAGCTAGAGACGCCTGTTCTTAGAGGCGAGGCAGCCCTGCCCTCAGCGCCAGGCGCAGTAGCACAGATCTGCACTGTTCTGCCGCTCAGATGGGCCTGGACTTACTGACAGATGATTCGGCTCTAATTGTTCCTTTGACATTCAGTCCTCTGTCATAGGAGAACATGTGACAGACTTTTGTTTAATCACCTATGGTAGTTATTTTTATCAAAAGCTCCTTTTCCTTCCTGTTAATCTGGTTTTAAAAAAAAACCCTATTAAAAGCCAGAAGAACTTACAGAAGGTGGTAATAATTATTTATAATTCCTCTACCTCTGTGCAGTACATAGATTCATGTATCACATTTTAATGTGTCTCCTCCCATTTTTACCAGTGCTTTGCTTAAACATAATTAGTGTCATATTGTACATATATACATATAAACATCGACATACTTACAACCACATAAATGGATTCTTTACTTTGTGATTCTTAAACTGCTTTATAATAGGCGATTCTTCAAAACTGCTTTCTCCTTTGAACAGCCCCTCAAATTGATAGGCAGAGAACATATTCCTATCTCACTGTGTGGATAAGGAAATGAAATCTCAGCGAAGTGCAGTGTATTGAACAAATACTTGTTGGCTGTGTCTGTATTTGCAGCACGGTGCTGTCAAGCAGGCTGGCCAAGGGCGTCTCAGTAAATGCTGAGAATCACTTGAATATAGGTCTACTGTCCTTTGACACCCCAGTGTAACCCTTTCACATTCTTACATCTGTCCCCAAATCTAGACTGGTTACTGGAATTGATCTTGGAGAGGAGAAAGTGGTGTCCCAGGTGAGGCTGGAACCCAGAGGTGGCAGTGAGTGGAGGGATGGGCAGCCCCAGAGCCAGAGACCGTGGCCATCATATGACCCCAGCGAACAGGCCAAGGACACAGTTGCCACAGCTGGCTCTGAGACGGAGCCCACAGGCGATGGGCCCGGAGGTCTCTGCTGTGACAGCTTTGCGTAGATCGCGGGAACCGAGCTTACCATTTTGTTAGTCTTGAGGAATGTGTCACACTAGTAACAGATGAGGCGTTAGTATCGGCAGTGGGTGACATCAGGCCCAGAGCATCTGCGTGTGACATACAGTTGTGTCTTAACAGGGGAAACCGGGTCTGTGGTATCTGGACATTTTCCATAAACCTCTACGACTGTTCTGTAAATCTAAATCTATTCTAAAGTGAAAGCTTATTACTGTTTTTAGTGAATAAGAGTTTACCAGGCCCAGAAAGAATATCCTAGCGGGAGGTGTTGGACGCAGAGACCAGGAGGGAACATGGCGTGCGTGGAAAGGGCGAGGGAGGCTGAGGCAGGGCGGGCGGCCTCAGGAAGGCTTCTTTCAGGTCAGGCTCACATGCCCTGCCAGAAACGAGACCCTCCCAGGCCATTGTGATGAACACACCTCACATTTGAGTTTATTTATTGTAAAGATACCGGCAGTTGAGGACATGCCGAAGAAGAGAGGCTGGGGCTGATGAGCAGATGAGGAGACCGTTACAGTGATCCGGGCAGAGTGACTGGAAGCAGAGGCCAGTGTGGAGAGGCCTTGAGAGGCTCAGAGCTGAGCCCAGACTCTCGCTGCACAGGGCTTCATCCAAACTGCTGCTTCCTGCCTCTGCCCCTGTGTTCCTGCCTGATTACAATCCCAGGAGAAATGATTGCTGGAGCCTGAACTGATTGAGACCAAGCAGAGCTGAGAGCTGCTGCTCATCTAAGCCAAGCAGCAGAGAATCAAGATGCCCTTGGCAGAGAGGATTGGCATCAGGTCTAGGAACCCAAGTCGGGTTGAGGGTAGGATCTCTGGTGTGTGGGACTGACACGTCATCATTAGGGCCAGACTGCCTCCATCAGAACTCTGAGTCACCCAGCTGATGGAGGGGACAGTATGACTCCACCCATGGCCAGGAGGAATACAGGCCACACCTGAGAGTTTGGCGGCTTCATGGCCTGGGTTAAGCAGTGTGGGAATGCAGGTGCAGGAAGCTCAAATGCACACTCATTCCCGCCCCTTTTATCTGCAATGGGGCATCCCGAGGGTGCAGGAAATCAAACCCTTGACACTATTTCCTGAGCTTGTCCTGTTCTTTTTGACCAACATTTTAATCCAGCTGCTGCAATCAACTCTGAGTTCTAGTGCTATTTCTTGAACCCCAGTGGAGAAATAGCCATAATATTTCCTTCACACTGCCCCAGTTTCCAGAGTGTGGCACCATTAATATCTTTGATGCCTTTGATTAGAATTCTGGGTGGAACTTAATCTGCGCTTTGCTGCAGTGCCCACCACATTAATTAGCGGTGCATGAGGGGCTCTTCAGAGATGTGGTCATGCTGTTATTTTTTTTTATCACTACCACGCATCCTCTTATATAGGATGGAGTTGGTCTTAGTGAGTATCACGTCCAAAGTGGCAACAGAAATTGCAGGTTTCTTTGCACATATTTCCATATTTCTTTCTGATTTGCTTTAGCTCTCAGAACCGTTGCATGTCCCAGGTGATGGTGGCCTCTTACGGCTCAGTGTGCAGATCCTGCCGCAGGCGTCCAGCGATGGAGGATGCTGGGAGAGTAGATGCATCCTTCATTGGGCTGCTGGTGGCTCCCTGGGGACCCCAGTGGCACACTGCCACCAAGGGTGCATCCTCCACTCAGGTTGACCAGGGCCCCTGGGTCTCCCATGATGAAAACTAGGTGCCTCTGAGGGCGGTCTGATCGCCGGAGCCCTTGCTACACAGGTGTGGGTCATCGACAGTAGCAGAAGCAGCTTCACCTGAGAGCTTGTTAGACCGACATACTCTCAGGCTAAGAATCAGAGTGCATGCAAATTCCCCAGGTGATTTGTGTGCACATCACAGTTGGAGGATTACCGCTTTAATCTGCAGCAATGGCTCACAACCCTGGCTGTGTGTAAGAATCGCCCGGAACTAAAATATCCGTATCTAGCCCACTACAGACCAATTAAACCACAGTCTCTGGAGGTAGAGCCCAGCTTTCAGTGTGTCTGAAAAGCCCCTTAAGAGAACCTAATATGCAGCCATGCTAGAAGCAGCCCAGAGACCTAAGAGATCCGGATCTCCCTGGAAGCACTGATGCTCCCCATGCCTGGCCCTGAGGTTCTGATTTAGCTGGCTTGAGATCAGCTAGAGTCTGTACTTCTTCTGTCTCCCCAACTAATAATTGGGAATCATTGGCAAGGAAAGGGTTTAATCATTGTTGTCCAGTCCTCTGAGAACACGGGGAGGGAAACAGTCCCAGGAACACCTGCCTTTCCTATAGTTTCTGAGCCGGTAGAGATCTTTTTGGGGTGCCGGTCAGAGAGGCATCAGGCTGCTTGGCATGACTGCGCCCTCAGGAGCATACGCACGTCCAGAGCACATGTATTCTGTTGCCAGCTTCTACCTGCATACTGGGAAAGTTGCGATGTTCACACCATGGTGAAACCAGGCGTTTCTCCTGAGCCTCCTCTTGCTTGTAATGGTGGCAATGACTGATCTTAAGGACCCTATAGTGGTTTGGGGAAGTCAAAAGAGAAGTGAAAGAAGAGGACACTTTGTGGGAGACCCAGCGGCTCAGCCTCCTTGGGGGGACAGAATAAAACTGCATGGAACTTTCGCTCAGGAGACAAACTCTTATTAGTTTCATTTTTAGCAATGTGCAGAGTCCTAGAGATCCGAGTGAGCTGATGGGGAAGTGGAGCTTTCTCTCCGTTGCATCTCCATTCCTGTGGTTCAGAGATGACCCCGGGGCTCTAGGAAGCCTACGGGGCTGCTGGTACCACCTGCCTGGTTCAGATCCTGGTTTGCGGGGAGCTCCTGCCATGTGCCCCCTTTCCATCCCTCATGTTTCCTTTCTCCCTTCACAGCTGGCGACGTGGGACTCGGAGAAGGGTCTGAACGGCAGCTTGCAGGAGAGGCCCATGGGCAGCCGCCTCCAAGGACTGACTCTCAAAGTGGTGACTGTCTTGGTAGGATCATGGGGGACATTCCAGGAGCATGGCCGTCCATGGTTTTGAACCAGAGGCTTCTTTCTGTCTAATGTGGGGTGCGGGGAGCAGGGGATCTTGGGTGTGGCTGGAGCTTTCTTAAGACCTTTCATGAAAATCAGGGTGAATGGTGAAGGGGGAGTAAGATTGGCTGCCGAGCCTCCCCTGGGAGGTGCCTGAGATGTGGGCGAAGGACCAGTTCTGCAGATCTGCTGCTGGGCTCCAAGGCCTCTTGCTGCCCTACTGGTCCTCAGACGTGAACTGCACCTTGCCCTATGGCTGCTCCTTGGGAGGCTGTACTGGTAGCTGGGTCCCCCAGAAAGATGCCAGGAGGAGGCATTCTTCTTCCTCTGGACACGAGGATGGCACACACCATACAGAGTTTGTAACGAAGACAGCTTGGTACAGCTTTTCTGCATAGTTACCCTGAAATCGCAAACGTTTACACTGGTGAGAGGCCTAGGAAGCATCTTTCTGTTAACTCATGTTTGTCACCTCTTTAGAAGACCCGCAGGGATGTTTCAGATTTTCTCCTTTCCAGCTGGGTCACACATGGTCCAAATGCTGTCCTTGTCCCAGCAGGCACAGAAACCTTTGGCAGCAGTGTGTCTGCTTTCCCTGTTTGCACCCCGTGAATAAGCCTGGTATCTTTTTTTTCCCACAAAACTAACTTAATGAGGCCCATCCTCTGGGGCTGTTTGCCAGAAGCCCTTCCTGTGTGTTCCACCAGAAAACTGGTGGGGATGCAGAGATGTTTTCCAGGTGGCCACCTGCCCGACGTGACAGGCGCTAACTCTGTGGGTGTGAACGCAGAGGGCTCCAGCCAGGGCCTGAGGGCTTGATCCTCTCTCATCCCATGACTTATGGCCGGCCTTGGCAATTGATCAGCATCCTTTTTCTAGTACAGCCTGATAGATATGATGCTGTCTTTTCTCCACCTAATCTCACAGAGCTTTATTGTCATGAAGGACGCTGGGGGAGACGTGTCCATGTCTTATCTGTAGTCACATAGAATGATGGCGTTTCCTAAGGACAGAGTCCTGGTCTGGAATGAAGGAGTGAAAACATACCACATTGTTCTGAGAGCTGGGGTCTGGGCAGGGCTGTGAGATGACAGTCCCAGGATCGTTAAATTTGCTCCACGTTGACCGGACTGTGGAGTCCATAGCTCCACAGTCCATGCACTGCTTTTAGAAAAGGCAGAGGGGGGAAATAAAAAAGAAAAAAAGAAAAGGCAGAGGAGTTGGGCTTCCAGGTGGAAACCGGGTAAATGCCAAGTTCTGCTATTATTGTTGGTGATAGGGACTGAAGCCCGGGTTAAGCTCTTCCTCTGAGCTACACCCCAGCCCTGGTATCCACGTTCTATAGTTATGGTTTATCAGAGTGGTCTCTCCAGCAATGCCCTGGAAATGCATATTAATGGACCTTTTATTTAATTGAAGAACACTCATTCTCTTGTCCCCAGGAAGAGCCTTTTGTGATGGTGGCTGAGAACATCCTTGGGCAGCCCAAGCGCTACAAAGGCTTCTCCATAGATGTCCTGGATGCACTGGCCAAGGCTCTGGGCTTCAAATACGAGATTTACCAGGCCCCCGATGGCAGGTACGGGCACCAGCTCCATAACACCTCCTGGAACGGGATGATCGGGGAGCTCATCAGCAAGGTAGGTCCTGAGAGCAGGCCAGTGGGGAGGGGCACCTGCTCGGGTGCTGGGGGGTTGCCTAAAATGGGCCCACTGAGCAGTTGGACCCTTGGGACCCATCTAACAGACCCCAGCTACCCCTCTCCAGCCCTGCAACCTTCCCTCCCCTTCTCGTTGTATCCATCCTGTCTTTTAATCTTCTCATCCCCTTTCCCCGTCTCATTCCTTTGGAGTCTGTCCACTGTAATGCTGCCTTCCAGAAACACACCCCACCCACACAGAAGTAAGAGCTTAGGGCCCCCGGGGGGTCCTGGGAGCACTTATTTTCTTATTCCCCAGACTCTACAGGTGTATACTCGTGTGTGTAAATGTGTGAGTGAATGGGTGTCTGCATGTGCATACACTGCTCTCTGTCCATGCGTGGCCTTCTCTAGCTTTTCATTCCCATTTCAAACCATCCCTCGTGCTCCCTCCTGTAAGATGTGCCCTTGCAGAAATCCATGGCGGGAAGCCAAGTCCGCGCATCCCCATCTTGCCCCTGTTGTCTCTGGCCTCTGGGGCATTCTCTGTGATCACTTACCATGGTGGGACACACTCCGGCCTTCCCTCTCCGGTGCCACTGCAGCCACCACCTCCTGGACAATTTCTGGCATTGCTGCAGGCAGCCTGCCTCCTAGGACTGTCACCCCCTCGGCTCCTGGGAACTTTGCTGCTGCAGTCCAGGGCTTTCTCCCCGGCACCTTGTCGGTGTTGCACAGCCACCCATTCTGTCCTGTCTTGGGACAACTTGTCCTTCTGTTTTTGATGCTTTATTCCAGAAATGCAGTATCTCTGCTTTCTAAACCTGTAAGGGCAGATGTGAGGTCTATAATTCCTCCAATTTTTCTTAATGTTTTTTCAAAATGACTCTATTGTGATAGAATTTAGGTATGATAAAATTGACCCTTTTAGATGTACAGCTCAATGAAATTTAATACATCTACCGAGTTGTGCCATAGCCACGTAATTTATTTAGAACTCTTCCATTACCCCTTTGCGAGTTCTCCTACTTGTTTATGGTTAAGGGCACCCCCACCCCTCCCAGCCCTTGCTACCTCTGTAGAGTTGCACTTGTGTGAACGTTTTACACTGGCAAAGGCGTATTACGCACAGGCCCTTGTGTCTGGCTCCGTCACTTAGCGTAAGCTTTGGCGCTACAGCCTGCCCTGTGTTCCTGTGCTCTTCGGATGCTAGAGCCTTTCCTCCTTCAGGGTCGCCCACCACTGACCCTGTAGACCCCCCCCCGCCCTTCATTTTTGTGATTTCATGTCTTCTTGATTTCTTATTGCATGCAACTCCTGAAGCCGTTCTATCATTTACCGTCTTGACTCAGACACCCAGGTTTCTGTGTCCAGTTAAAGAAGAATTTCACAAATCTGCAAAGATGAATGCATTGGTGTGTGGGGCCACTGGCCCCCACTGGGCTTCAGTGTCCCTTCTCAGGCCCCTTGGCTATGCCCTAGAAAGAGAGTTTCAGTAGTTCACCTTCCTCCTCCCGCAGCCTAACAATCTTCCCTCCTTCTCAGTTAAGAACATAATTGTTACTCCAGTGTTGGGGAAAGAACTTGAGGTTTTTGGACATGAAATTCTACTTTAAAGATGCATCAGTGGGCGCCTGCGCCCCGCGTCAGAGGTGTCCCTTTCATTGTCACAGAGCTCCCCTCCCCGTGCTGTATGTTGATTTCCTGTGCCTTGTCTGAACCTTGCTTCCTAAATTAGCTTCCCTCCATACTATGCTGTCAGTTTCCTCCACTCACTCTCTTTCTCAGTCCTTAAATAGGGTCTAGACTCTCCTGACCCTGATGGAGATCCTGGGGTCATAGGTGTCTCGGAGAAGAGGCAAAAACTGAATAGGCTCCAGCACGGTCCCCGCCAGCATTTTCTTCTGTAGCCTACTGTTGGATTTGGTTCAGGACCTCGGTGAATCTGCTCCTCTAGCCCTTTTAGAAGGTGAAGCCTTATAAAAGTCATCTACCTTATCTCCCCCATTTGGAACCTGTAGAGTAGACCCGAGGTCATCATAGGTCGTTCTTGGATGTGTCCGGTTCTGCCGATGCCTCTGACCCGGAGACCCGAGAGCCCAGAGCAGGCCAAGCGGCAGACTCCCTGCCACTCACTCATCTAGCACGGGACGCCTCACCTCCACTAAGCCGAGCAGCTTCATCCTCAGGCTAATTCCGTCCTAATGCAGACTTAGTCTCCTTTTAAAATGAAATCTGCTTTGGCACGTCAAAGCCCTGGAAGGTAATTTTTAGGTCACAGTATGACACGTCCAAAGGGAGCCTTCCTGGGATGGCTTTACTGTAAGAAAAGTTGGCTCAGGCATCTGCATGCTCGGGTGACAGGTGGTGGAGGACAGAAATAAGTAGGTGACCCCTCTCTGCTTGGAGGATTTTACCCTCGAGCCCAGAGTCAGCATATAGAACCATCGGGGACTGATAATGAGATCCAGCAGAGTCGCACAGCTCACTCTACCACTTAGGAAGTATTTTAGAGACCAGAGAGATCAGTGTGGGATGCGGGGTTTGGAGAGGCTTGGTGGGGACAGGAGGTCGGCCCAGAGTCTGGTTACATGGGGAGGCTTCAGATCCCCGTAGAAGAGAGACAGTCCTTGTGGCAGGTGCCGTAACAGGCAACGCAGGCTGAAGAAAGATCGCGTTTGCTAGGGAAGCGGTAAGAAAGCAAAGATAAACTTCAACTCAGAAAAATGAAGGTGCTTTCCTGGACTCTTCCGCAGACATTTCCAGGCCTTTGAAGGTTTGGGGAGACACGGTTGCAGGGGCCACGGCGGTAGCGTTGCCTCTGAACAGAGCTACTCAGGAGGGCTGCTTACCCGGGGGTACCCCGCACAGTCAGTGCCCCCTGATGAGCTGCTTCGCCTTTCAGAGGGCGGACGTGGCCATCTCGGCCATCACCATCACCCCCGAGAGGGAGAGCGTGGTGGACTTCAGCAAGCGCTACATGGACTACTCGGTGGGGATCCTCATCAAAAAGCCCGAGGAGAAAATCAGCATCTTCTCTCTCTTCGCTCCCTTTGACTTTGCGGTGTGGGCCTGCATCGCGGCCGCCATCCCGGTAGTGGGCGTGCTCATATTCGTGCTGAACCGCATACAGGCCATGAGGGCTCAGAGCGCCGCCCAGCCCCGGCCGTCCGCGTCCGCCACGCTGCACAGCGCCATCTGGATCGTCTACGGGGCCTTCGTCCAGCAAGGTACCTCCTGCTTTCCTGAGGTCTGCTCAGCCCCGGGGCCTGGGAGAACTTGTTCAGTTTGTAGTCCTCAGATGCATCTCACCGAAGTCATTTCCGGTGCAATTCTGTTTTGTCTCTAGGACAGTGCTAATATCGTGATGCACCCAATTTCTCTAAGTGGTATCAGACGGGAATTAAATGAAACAATGTGCAGTCCACTTTAGATAAAATTCACTTTGGAATTATGCTGGCACCTTCCTCCCCTCCCCCATTAGACTGACTGCTGTGCGCGTGAGGTTGTCACGTGACACTCTGGAGCTTTGCTTAAACTTGGAGGCTTAATGGGAAAGGAAAGATCACCGAGCCAGCTCCAGCCAGTCTTGAGATTCCAAACCTCCTACCTTTAAGAGGTCTGGGTAGCTCTTCTACCTGGTGGTGAGTTTCAGGATTGAGTGATTTTGACTGGAAAGGACAAATCGCAGTGTTCTTCATTGTGGAGCTTGGCCTGGTTTGCGCCATGGCAAAAGCTTTACAAGGTTATGTGAGGAAAGTGGGCAGGGAGAAGCTTTCTTCAGTTGCCCCCTAAGGGACCAAAGAGAAATAATTGGCCTCAAAGAGGCAGCTTCTTGCTGAAAGTTACATGCAATGATTTCTAAAAGTGCTGGGGAAAAATCATCTGGTGAGAGCTGAATATTAATAAAAGTGATAGGGTATAGCTCATTTCTCTGGTTGAAAAGAAAACCAGGGAATCCACCAGGTAAGAAGTAAGTCTATATTCACAGACTTGCTGTCTTCTCTCTGTGAATTTGAAATTGCAAAAGGACCTTACTTCAAGTGCCAGCCCTAGAAGTTCTTACCACTGCGAAGCAGAATCTTCTATGAGATTCTGACGGTCAGGACTTTCTTCTTGGTGCTCTGATAAAACTTCCCATCCCTCCAGACCAAGCCTAACACATCTCTCCATCCCTTTTCAAGACTGGTGGCTTTAGGATCTTTTCTTAAAAGAAACACCCTGCTGGCAGTCACTCTTGGGGTCCCCAGAGCATCCACGGTGGCAGCTGTGTCCCTGGCCGTGGGGAGGGCATCTCCCTGGGGTGGGGTGCGCCGGTGCCCTGGCCCACGTCCTGCGCCTGTCTCCTCAGGTGGCGACAGCTCTATGAACTCCATGGCCCTGCGCATCGTGATGGGCAGCTGGTGGCTCTTCACCCTCATCGTGTGCTCCTCCTACACCGCCAATCTCGCTGCCTTCCTCACAGTGTCCCGGATGGACAACCCCATCAGGTAAGCCCGTTGGCGTCCCGATCTGGGACCACGAGCTCCAGAAGGCTTCCGAGAGGAGGTAACTCTGTGGGCGAGGGCAGGACGTGGCAGAGACAGATCGGATTCCGGGCTGCAGTGGAATGCTCGGCATCTGTAGTGCAAGCAAAAAACCCCATCCTGTTGTATTTTATTTCATGCACAATTACATAAATGTGTAAGTTCATGAAATAATATTAAGCATTTAAATATGTCTTACAAAACTAATACATCTAAACATTAAACTCAGCAAATTAAATTTCCTCAGACGTTTAAACATTGATTTGCAAACTCACTTAATCAAAAATTTTATCAACATTTAGTTAAGATTAATTGAAACACAAGCCTAATGTATTTTTCAAACCTTCAGATATCTTAAAATTATTTTTTAAAAATAAGCCAATTATCATAAGTAGAAGAATTATTTTCACTTATATCTATAAAAGTATTGCATTATTGAAGTTAAGGATTAAGGTTTTGTCTTCATTGAAATGCCTTTATTTTATGAGAAGATTGCCAAATATAGGGACATTTCCGAGAAGACTTGAGGTGAATGTGTGTCGGGTGTGTCCTTGCTAAGCGGCATCAGCATGAGTCTGTCCCACACTTGATTGGGTACAGCACTGGCTCCAGTGTTGCCTCTCAGCTGGGCCCTGAGTGTGGTTTTCAGGGTTCCTGCATTTTGTATCTTCTTTGGCCCATCACCCTCCTATCATTGTGTTGGTCCTTTTGATCCACGGCTCTATCAAGTTATCCTTACTTGATTACCTTCTCTGGCTCCCACGTGCTTACTGAAGAGTTCAAATTCCTCCACTTGAATCCAAGGTTCAATGTGTGATTATCTGGTGCCTTCATCAAACTGACATTTTAATTGAGATAATTATGGTTTCACAACAAGTTGTACGAAGTAATGCAGAGATGTCCACCGGGATCCGTTACTTAGTTATCCCCAATGCAACACTTCGCAAAATGATGCTATTTTATTACGAGCAGGCTGTTGACATGGATGCACTTAACTGATTTCATTTAGGTTTCCCCTCTTGTACTTGCGCTCGTGTGTGTAGGGCTGTGGTGTGTGTGTGAGTAAGTGTGTAATTCCACTCTGTGTAGATGTCTGTGTCTATCCCTGCAGTAAATATGCAGCAGTTCCTTTGCCAGGTCCCCTTCTGCTGTCCTTTCAGAGACACACCCTCCTCCTCCACAGTTACTCCTTTCCCTTCTGGTCCCTAACCCCTGGCAACCACTAATTTCCCCGTTTCTAAAATTTTATCATTTCAGACATGTTGCATGGGTAGAATAAGCAATACCGCTTGGCTGTGGGCTTTTCAAAACTCAGTGTAACTCCTCAGACGCTCACCTGGGCGGCGGTGATGTGTCCACAGCTCATCGCCCGGATCGATGAGTAGTATCCCAGGTCCCGCAGCGAGTCTGACCATTCACCACTGGAGGACAGTGGGTTGCCTCCAGTTCTTGGCAATTTTGAATGAAGGTTTTGTTGTTACCCAGTTTTGAGCCAAACCTGCCTCTTTAGCTCTCCAGAGCATAGGCGATAACCACATGCGAGGTTGCCGGAGCAGAGTGGGGACTTCACGGTGGCCAGTGAAGAACGGAGGTGCGGGGAGTCTAGTCCTCAGATCTGTACCCCCAGCAGAGCGTAGATATGAGGATACATGCACTTGGGGGACTGGGAGGGGCCTAGGGATAACTGGAGGGAGGAATACCCACGACCTTTCCCAAGAAGGTGCTACCTGGTCTCCATCCACCTCCCTTCCTCACTTGATCATTTGTGTGGTCAGCTTCGAGGGTTGTTGTGGAGACAGTGAGTGGATGGGCTGGAATTTACAGTTGGAAATACCTGACAGTGTGGCTGGAGGGCAAGCCGGAGCCAGCTGGTTCACGCCAGCTCAGATGGTGAGTCTAATACCCGATTTTCCAATCTTGTGGTCCTGAGACAATGGTGGCCTCCTGTTTTTCATGGAAACAAATCATTGACTCAATCAGACACCTTTCCGTAGGTACCGATCCTACCGACTCTGAGCAGGACTCAGGGAGGGGCACAACGAGAAACGGAAGGGGAGCAAAAAGGAGCACAAAGAATTCACTGCAACAGGGCGGGGCTGACGGCAGCCTCTCTCGTGCGCCTCATATGTATGTGGCTTCAAATGTTTCTTTTTGCTTAGGATCTTGACTCTTCATTCTGTTAGTCTCACTCAAGTTTTGTCAATTGTTTATCTTTTCAAAAAGCCAGCTTTTAGTTTCATTGATTTTTTTCTATTATATTTCTAGTCTCTCTTTCATTTATTTTTGTCCTAATTTTTATTTCCTTGTTTCTGCTAACTTTGGGTTTCTTTGATCTCCCCAAGCTCCTGGGTTCTTCGCATTATAAAGTTAGCTTGTCTATTTGAGATCTCTCATCGTTTTTAATGTAGTTTTTAATGGATATTAATTTCTTTCTTAGAAGAGCTGTTGCTACATGCCATAACTTTTGCGAGGTTGCATTTCCATTTTCATTTGTCTTAAAATATTTTCTAGACATTTCTTTTGATTTATTATTTGGCTCTTTAGGAGTGTGGTGTTTAATCTCCATATTTTTCAAATTTTCTAAATCTGTTGTTATTGCTTTCTGGTTTGACAGCATTGTTATTGCCAAAGATATTTGATGTGATTTCAACCTTCTTAAATTTGTTACACTTGTTTTGTGGTCTGACAAGTAATTGGTGCTGGAGAATGTTCCACATGGGCTTGAAAAGAATGTGGATTTTGGTGCTGTTGGATGGAATGTTCTGTATTTGTCTGCTATTCTAGTTTGTTCTGCATTTTAAAAATTTTCTTAGGGATGATCTTTCTGTTGTTCAAAGTGGGCTGATGAAGTCCTTTCCTCTTCTTACGTTGCTATTTACCCCTTCAGTTTTGTTGCTCAGGTGTGAAAATATTGGACACACACAGTTATATCTGCTTAATAAATTGACCCATTTATCAGTAGGTAGTGATTTTCCTTGTATCTTGTGACAGTTTTTGACACGAAGGCTATTTTGCCTGGTAAAAATACAGCCAACCTTGTTCTCTTCTGTTTACTATTCACGTGGTATGCCCTTTTCTGTTCATTTTCATTCACTGAATGTGCTTTTGAATCCACATTGAATGTGTGCATAAGGTGGTTGGATCATGCTTTGTAAAATTCATTCTGCTAAACTTTTACTTTTAAATAGAAAGTTTAATCCATTGTCATTTAGTGTAATTAATAAGCAAGTTCTTCTATTTTCCTGTTCCATTTCCACATGTGTTCCTTCTTTTGTTCCTCATTGTCTTCATTACACCTTCTTTTGTGTTAGAGAGATGTTTATTTACCATCTTAATTCTCTTGCAGACTCTTGGTTCCTAATACATGTTATATTTTTTGTATATTTTTATATATGTGAATATTGTATTCTTAGTCATCATCCTGTGCATCATAATTAGCACCTTACTTTATAACAATTCATCTTAGATTAGTACTGACTGTTGTTAGTAATATATATGGACTATGCTCCTACACACATTGTGACGCCCCCTCCCCCCTCTGTTGAAACTGTTGTGTGAGGGTCTGTTGTGACCTTTTTGTTTTGCCTTTGTATATGTGTGCATTCTGCGTTTGCCCTGTGCTCACCTTGAGGTCTGGGGATCAGATTCCTTTCCACTCTCTCCCATCGGATCTGACTGTCAGATTACCTTGCAGTTGACCACGCAGTTTAAAAATCAGGCTTTGCCGTCCAAATTAGGGCTTTGTCAGTTGAGAAAATCGACCTGGTGTCTCACTTTTCTCACTGAAGTTTGGTAACTGCCTGCCTGACAGAGGGCGAGAGAAGGACCGGAAGGTGTAGGTGTGTCGGGAGCACGCTGTAGCCTGACACGCCCGAGGGAGCTGCTGAGTGGCTTCCCAGTGAGGTTTGCAGGTCACTCTTAGTTTCAGTGGCCCTTCCTCTGTCATCCATCCCTACGATTTTCATTTCTTTCCCATCTTTTGTTTAATGTTACTTCAACTTCTGTTCCTTTTGAGGAATGGGTAACACACCAGAAGCTGACTTGTCTTTTCTTCGTTACTTCTGTCGTATTTTGCTTTGTGCACTTTTGTAACCTGTAACTTCGTGAGGAGTTTGTCTTTTATCAATATAAATTTGCATTTTCCAGTTTAATATATATAGCTTAAATCCCACTTTATCAAGCAGGATATAGTTCACTTTGATTATATATTTTTATGCAGTACCTGAAAAAATATTTGATAATAGGCATTTGATACTAGGTATCAAAAATGCTTGTTATAGGCATTTCTGTTATAGTCAGTATGCATTTGATTTTGGATCTAACTTTATTAATTTTGTTTTATTATGGATAATATTTAAAACTGATAGTCATTATAATATAGAGATTATAATATAGAGATTTGTATTCAATCTTTTTTTTTTTTTTTTTTTTGGTACTGGGAATTGAACTCACAACCTCGCACTTGCCAGGCAGGTGCTGTGCCGCTGATCTATATCCCCAGCTGTGGTCAGTCTTATCAAAAAGGCCAAGATGTGATTGCTACAGAGATACTCTTCTTACTTTTATCATGTCAGTGTCTACATTTTAGGTTGGTTCCACAGTGTTAAGTGTACGGTTGCATTGTTATCATTATTGTTCTCCCCGGCCTCCTAGGAGTGAAATATTTAGCCTTCAATGGTGTGTTTTTGTCCTTAAAAATGCATGTGCCATACTTTTGCATCTCTTTTTGAATCAAAAGTGAGACCATGGGTGACACAATGCTACAATACCTTCTTCCTTTTCTTCTTTCTCCTACTTAATAATTTTTGTTGATAGAAGTATAGATCCAGAATAATATGGTTCTTTGTTTTATTTTAAAATTATTTATAGTTCTCTAAAATATATCTTGGGCATTTACATTGTTTTGTCTTGACATCTATTATAGTTATCATTTGGACTGAACTCTATCTTCCGATGATTTTAATACTTACTGAATGTTTCTTAAAACCAAGACTGAATCATAGTGCATTTCTTTTGGTGAACTTTCAATAAGGTGGAATAGCTTTCTGAGCAAAACACCTGGTGAGAGCAGTATAATATCTGAGATAGAGCATCTGCAGATCTTTCTCAATTGCCTCTACATATGAACTAAAACTTTCCAGAGTGCAGTATTCTGTGTCACTGTTTCTGCTTCATATTCTAGAAATCCCTCTCCTTCTCTCCTCTGACCCTTCTCTCTTCCCCTCTAGAGTTTTCCTCTCTTCTCATCTTCTTTATCTGCATCTCCTCTTCTCCCTTTTCTCATTCTTCTTCTCCTCTAATTTCTACCTCATTTTCCCTCTTATTCCTACTCCTCCCTGTTTTAATCCTTCTTCCACTGCTTTACCTCTGCCTTCATTTCCCCCATTTTCTCTTTTTCTTTTCATCTTGATCTTTCTCTTCCTTTACTCCTCCTTTTTTCCTCTTCTTCCCCATTTTCCTCCTCTCTGCTTCCTTTACCTTTCATCTCTCCCTTCTCTTCCTCTATTCCGTTTCCCGTATCTCTCCTCTTCTCTTCTCCCTTTTCCGTATCTTCCTCCTTGTCTCCTTATTTCCTTTGTGTTCTCCTTCTCCTTTTGTAACCTCTCTCTTCCTCCTCCACCTAATCCCCTTGCCTATGCTTTCTCATGTGTAATTAACCTTACTAATATCTTCGAATTTAAACACTTGCGCCAGTATGTTTTAAAGAGCTAGTCGATGTGCTGTCAATTTTGCTTAGTATTCTTGAGTTGAGTCCTTACAATATGTAAGAAAGAAACTTGTACTTCAGCAATCTTTAATATTTTGCCTTCTATTAATGTTTTTACCCACTTATCCTTATCTTGTTTCCAGGAACATTAACTCTTCATATGAGTCCCCCACATCTCTTACCCTCTTTTTGAGAGCTTTCAGTTAATCTCCATTTTCTTGTTAATTCTAGGGGACCTTCTCAGTTTGTCTGATTAGATTTTCACTAGTCTTCATATGCCTGTCATCAGTGATAATGACTAGGGAAATTTTATTTACATATTTTAATTTCCCCTTCATCATTTTCCCCATTCTTTCATTTCTCCTCTTTTTGCAACCACAGTTTAATGAATTTCATCTTTAATTTATGTTGTACAGTCCTTGCTATAGTAAATTATACCTTTCACAAAAACAAATAGTTTTAAAAATCTCTAGCATGTTTTCCAACACTATAGACTCCTGGGTCATTAATGTGACATCATATGAATGTATTTATGTGTTATTTCTTTGTGTTAAAAGCTTTATTTATGCCTGCATGTTGGCTTTATTGTTTGCTCTTCTTGAATATGGGAGGAAGGTATTCCTTGACCTGCTAGTAACACACTCATCTGCAGTTAGAATTGTCCCTTCCTGTCTCACTCTGGGTTGTGAGTGCAAGTGGACACTAGAATGGAAATTCCCACGACTAGTACTGTGGCTTATGGAACATTTCCCTTCTGAGCATTTTGTCCTGATGACAAAGTTTCTATTTCTAGAATTCTTACTGATCCAGCCCCTCCAACAGTAAGAAAAGCCACAGTGTAGCTTTTCTTAACCTCCCCCATCATTACTATTTTCTGCAATTTACTGACAAATTACTGTTTGTCAGAGGGAAATGGCAGTGACCTGGAGTTCTGCATATGGTACCCAGCAGAGCTGACAGGAATCCAGGGGCTTTGCATTGTTGCTATTTTAAGTTTCTTGTCTCTGCAGCTATAAAAATAAATCCAGTGAGATGGTGCATTGTTAGAGTAAGATGCATTTGAGTTTCACATTAGTTTCCTCTCCTCTTCTCCAGAAACCTCTTACAGTGTCTAAGTGCGAAGCGTGCTTCCATTGTTCAGGGTACAAGATTGACTGTAGTCTAAAATTGTCTGCTCATTCCACCAGGTGTCTGGAGGGATGAATTATGAACAGCTGTCCTCTCTTTATCAATACCTTTTTTATTAATCTATGTGATTTTCAACTTAGCAATTTGAAGTGAATATATATCTATATTAGAAATTACTATATTCCACTCTGTTTATGCAGATGTTCGCAGTTACTGGCCTAGTACTTGGGACTTACACACTTCTTAAAGGGCCCCAAAGATGCTAGTATCAAAAGGTAATGAATCTTCTAAAGAGCAAGGGTGTGTTGACCAATGAAGCAGTTTTTACCCACTGGGACCTGTGTTCAAGAGAGTATATCTCACTTGATTCAATATGAAAATGTCAAAATGTTGTGATTATCTTCATCTCTAGGACAGTTACTAATAAATGTACAACTGTTATCATGAAAGCAGAGTAATCTGAAAAGAACTGGCAAGTGGTAAGACACTATAGTACAGTGATGGCGAACCTTTTAGAGCTTTCAGTGATATAAACAGCCCGCTGCGGCATGCGTGCCACAGGTTCGCCATCCCTGCTATAGTGTCTCTCTTTGCCACTATTGCCTGTATGTAGGAAATATTTTAGCTAAAACCCTTAAGTGAGTAGCACCCTGTGTTCAAAAGGGTCACGTTTATCTTAGAGGCTCCTGTTGGAAAGGTGGGGCACAGTAACAGGACCCAAAGGCAACAAAGTACAGTTTTTAGGAACATAGACATTGTAGCTTGACTGCCCAAATTCGTATCTCCCTTCCCACTTCCTAGCTGTGTGGTGTTGTGCAGAGCACATAACCTCTCTGTGCTTCTCTTTTCTTACCTATACACGGTGATAAGAACACCACTGATCTCCCTGAGGGCTATGGGGAAATTATCCAGCACATACTAAAGCTTAGAACATCACCTCGTACACAGAAAGGGCCATATACATGGTGGATGTTATTGTTGGTTGTTAATGACAAGGGCCTCAGCAATCAAAGGAACCGCTCTGTGATTTGGGGGTCTGTGTGAGAAAGCAGATCGTAGGGTAGGAAGCAGGCAAGTCCAGTTTGGAATTGGGATCAATTGGTCAGGTGACATCATTCGCTTGACCATTCTGGTCCTTTGTTTCTATACTGGAGAAACAGGGAAGTTGATATAATGGCAGTGTAAATTGTTTGCTCATCTGTTTATTGGACTTGGAAACATGTGACTTATAAATTAAGTGAGCAAATGCTTCCTACAGACAATCCTTGTGCCAAAATAGAAGATGAACAATCTATAAAGGCAGTTTTGTTATGTACAAAACTCACAAATTCATATAACGTTAGAAGGGAAAATAAGAAGACTGAGTGTATCAGAAGTCTCATGTATCCCGGGGTAATTTTCCTTCCATCCATCTTGGTGTAAAGAAATAGGCTTCATGTGCAGCCATTTGCTGTAAACCTTCAGTTTTAAATGTTGTAACATTATTTGCAGAAGTTGAATGACAAACTGAATATGTAGATGGATTGTCCTTGGCGATGATTTCCTTGACCTAACAGCAAAAGCGTGGTCCAAAAAACAAAAAGTGGATAAGTTGGGCTTCATTAAAATTTTAAACTTCTGTGAAAGACACTGTTAGGGAAGTGAGAAGACAAGCCACTTCTTGCAAGGAAAATATTTCAAAAACATCTAACATAAATGACCGATATCCAAAATACAGAAAGAACTCTTCAAACTCAATAGGAGGGAGAACAACCCATTTAAAAACTGGGAAAGAGATCTGAGCAGACACCTCACCAAATAAAGAGGGCATCCAGAGGGCAAACAAATATTTGAAAAGATGCTCAGTGTTACGTGTTACTGCAGAGTTACACGTTAGAGCGGCAGCAGGATCCCGTGACAGGCCTCTGACAGTGGCCACAGTTCCAGGCACTGAGCGATCCAAATGCTGGTGGGGAGGGGGCTCATGGGAGCGCCCGCTCGCTGCTCAGGGTACGCAGGCTGAGCGAGACTCTTCGGCGGTTTTTTCCAAAACAAAGCATGCGCTTACCAAGGGATTTAGCACTCGCAGACTTTGCTGTTTGTCCATATTGCTTGAAAACATAACCACATAGAAACATGGACATAGGTCCATGTTTGTAGAAACTTCATTCCTAATTTTCAAAACTTGGAAGTAGACTAAGATGTTCTTCAGTAGGGCTGGTGGATAAAAGTCCCACGGTAGATCCAGACCATGGAATGCTATTCAGCTCCAAGAAGAAAGGAACTGGCAACTTACGCAGAGACACAGAGGAAACTCAAAGGCACATGGCTGAGACCAAGTCTTATGAGAAGTAGACATGTACATGTGTTTTAATGACATCTATGTCAAGGTTTTAAAAGGTGTGTTTGTCAGTTAAGTGCAGGAAAAATACGAAGTGGGCGATGCCGTGTGTATGGACTGCTCTTTGGAAAGTGAAATTACAGATTGTTTACACGTGGATCATTGTTATTTGGGATTCAAGGATTACACTGTTGAATTAATGTATGGACGAAGACATTGAACAGGAATCATAAATAGTCGGGAGTGATCTACACTTATCCCATGTTGGTTTTTCTTGACAGCAATGTTCTTGATTTTCATTTGAATGCCTTTGGTGGTGCACGCACTCTTTCAGTTGCTTCTGCTCTCATCACTGTTCTTTGAAGGCCAGTCTTGTACCATCAAGATGTTCAGCTTTGCGACCTCTGACCCGGAAGATGCAGATGACCCTCCATGAGTTACCGCATACTGTTAAATTCCTGCCATTCAAAGAGATGGACGTTGACTAGCTGCACTGGCCTGATGCGAAATCCAGGTCTTAGCTCAGACCTTCTGAGTCAGCGTCTGTGTGTATCCCCAGGTGACTGAGTTCACATACAGACTTAGACGTCAGTGCTTCTAGTTAGGAAACAAAGTGTCTTCTGGATTTCCAATAGCTCGAAGTAGTTGATAAGCTGTATCTTACACGTATCTGCACAGAGCGGCACATCTCTTCTTGCCTTTGGGGTGCCACAAACTGGAAAGAAAGGTGGTACATATTGATGGTGCTCTTGGGAAAGGTACTGTAGGAGTTGCTGTGTATGCCAGGATGGACTACCAGGTATGCGGCCTGGCCTTGCATCATTAACCACTAGAAAACCGGAAAAATATGCTGTATAGAGGCTTTTGAAACATAAAAGCACAGATGGACCCAGAGGGAAGGGAAACATTTCATGTAAATGGCAACCTTAAGAAAGCTGATGGGGCTACATCAATATAACCTCACAGAGAAGACCTTTACCACTGAGTCTCATAAAGGAAAAAATATTGAATAACACCAGGAGGAATAACTTTTACCAGAAAGACAGCAGTCTTAACTGCGTATACACCTAATAAAGGAACATTAAAGCTTATGAGATAAAATCTGCTACATATAATAGGAATACAAAAATGTTAAACAGTCAAAAATTTAACCTCATTCTCTTAGAAACTGTCATAACAAGTAAACAAAAAACCATAAAGGCTGTAGAAGATCAAAAGAAAACCATCAACTAACTTGATGTAGTAGATATCTATATAACACTTTACCCCAAAACTGCAAAGTACACATTTTTGAAGTATATGCAGAATATTAAGAGAGACCATGCGTTGATTGATAAAGTTGTTTCAATACATTTTAAGTGTAAAATCTTAGAGTATGTCTATCATCACAATTAAGTAAAATTATAAACCAGTACAAATAATCTAGAAAATCCACAGTAATAAAATATAATCTTAAATATTCCACATGTTAAAGAAAAGAGCTGAAAAGAAAATGTTAAATATTTCTAAATGATTATGAAATGACAGTATACAAAAATTGTGAAATGAAGCTGAAATAGTATTTAAAGGTAAGTTTATAGTTTAATATAGCAGCAGTATCAGAAACAAAAAGTTGTCTTTTTTCTTTTTTCTTAAATTCAAGTTCCTTATCTTCGTCTGTCATAGTCACTTTCTTGTCTCTGGGACACAGTGTCTGACTCTAGCAACTTTGCGGGGCAGTAGTTTATTTTGGATCAAGGTTGTAGTCCATGGACTGCTGGCACCAGGCTGAAACGGCCTGAAAGAGGGGCAGAGCAGAAGGAAGCTGCTCAGGGAACGGAGGCCAGAAAGCAAAGGGCAAAACCAGGAGCCAGGAAGATGCCCTTCCGGGTCACACTCCTGGGTTTCCGGGTCACACTCCTGGCTCTCCTCGTCACACCCTGGGGGCCACCTCCTCTGACCAGGCCCCGCCTTCTAACAGCACAGTCCCTGCTAAGCTCCCTGGCAGGTACAGAGCCTGGTGAGCAGTCACCATCTGGAAGCCCCAACCTTGAGAGCAGGAAAAAGGAAGCACTTTCTTATTTCCATGTTATTTTGAAAAAAGAAGTGGAATACGTGTAATAAAATAGAATTAGAAAAGCAAAAGTTGGCTTTTTGATCAATTTAATAAAGTTGATAAACCCAAAGCAAGACTAAACAAGAAAAATAAATGAGAGAAAAGTGAAATTACCAGTAGCAGGAATGAAAGTTGAGATTTCCTCATAGACTCCTTACACATCAAGACAATAATAAGGCAATATTATAAACAACTGTATTCCAGTAAATTCAACAATCTGAATGAAATGGATATATTTCTTCTAAAACAAGCTGTTGGGTGTGTAAGCAAACACCTTGCCACTATGAGATTCAGGCCCAGATGGCATCACTACTGAGCTATTCCCAACATTCAGAGAAATTATACTAATCATAAATTCTTTCACCAAACAGAGGAGAGAATAATTTTTTAAAAATTTAATGAAATTGGCACTATCCTGATGCCCAAAGCAGAAAAAGATAGTACCAGAAAAGAAAATGACAGGTCAATATCTTCATGAATTTAGATTCAGAATTTCTCAACAGAATATTAGCAGACTGAATCCGGTCATAAATAAAAATGACAATGCATTGTATGTATGTGAAATGTTATCCCTGAGATACAAGCTTGTTTTAACATTTGAGAACAAATCAATGTAAATTACTATGAAAAATACAGAAGAATCATATGATTATCTCAACTGATACAGGAGAGCATCTGACAAAATCAATGCCTATTCATGATTGAAAACAAATAAAAAGAAATAAAAGGAGTCTTCCACAACTTGATAAAGGGATTAAGCAGAGAGCTGACTACTACCGAATACCTAGTGCTGAACTAGAGTGCTTTTCTTCTGAGATCAGGAACAACAATACAGCAGATTTTACCTGAGCAGCAGGTGGTGAAAGAAATAGAGGGGATGTGGACTTGCGTGAAAGAAGTACAAGTCTTTCATGGTGACATGATGGTCTTTGTAGAACAGCATGATGACCTAATAAAATGGAATATCATAAATTCTCATGTTGCGAGAAACAAAATCAGAAAATAAAAGTCACTCAGCAATTACTGAGCATCAAAATAAATAAGTTTTAGGGATATGTGTTTAGGAATAGATATGAGTCATACTCTGAAAACTAGGTAAAATGTTGCTGAGAAAACGAAAGACGCTCTGAATAAATGGGGAGGTATCCAGTATTCATGGATTAGGAGGTTCGGTGTTGTTGAGATGGCAGATCTTCATAACTGAGCAATAGATGGAACGCAATGCCCACCAAAACCCTAGCAGACTTAGAAAAAGAATAGAAATGACATAATTTTTAAAATTTATGTGCAAATGCAAATTTATATGTAAATGCTAAAAGAATTATGAGCAAGTGGAAAATGAACCCAAGTGATTTCCAGACTTTCCGTACCGTGGCGGGGGTGGCTGAGGGATCTGTCTCTATCCAGCTGTGTGCATCTCTTCTTCCAGTGCTCTCTTCCCTGGCTTTTTTCTGTTCCCTGAATGTCTGTTCTTTGTCTGTGGCCTTTGGTATCAGCTAACCTGTGTTTTTAGAGCACTCTTCCCTTTGCTTTTTGTGGAGTCAACTTTGACTCCTCCTTCAAGTCCTGCTCACGTGTCCCCTCAGACTGGCCTCCCTGCATGCAAGCAGTTTATATAAGCTCCGTTTATTATTTTCTTTCACAGATGCTCCCCCTAGAACTTCTGTTTCTTAATGATTATTACACTGTGTAACTACATAGCAATGTATGTAAGTCTTTGTTTAATATGTACCGTACCTTTAGATTATGAACTCCATCACTGAGGGACCGAGTTTGTTTTGCTTGTGTACGGTCATGCTTAACACAATGTCTGACACAGTGTTCATATCTATATATATGCTAATTGGGTCGATTAATTACCAAAGCAGACTTGTGTGTGTGTGTGTGTGTGTGTGTGTGTGTGTGTATAATTTCAAAATCAAGAACTTTGGTGGGATAATTGACAATGGAGTTTAATTCTAGGCCTTTAAAAAGTCCTTTTTTGGCATCAGACCTGTCTGAAGTTAAATGAATACTCTCGGGAGGTGCTGAATTGCAGACCCTTGAGGCCTGTCTGCAGTAGCTAGAAAATCTTGAATGTTGTTTATACTCTCAAGTTATGTATCCTGTGCTTTCTGTTCCTTAGATTTTGCTCCATGTAAAATTCCACATGCAAGACACTGGCCTGAGTTTTTGTGTATTTGAGGATTTTATCTCATTCATCCATTCATTCATTCTTTCATAGTTTGCGAACAAATGCTCCTGTTGTGTGCCCTGCTGGGTAGTGCTGGCAAGACACCATTTTGTAAGGTCAAATTGGAGATTTTCCACTTCTTTAGATTGTTTGATAGTTTTCATTTTTCTATTGCTCCGGTATTTATAGGTCCATTGGCACGGTGAGGAATGCAGTCTACAGTCTGTGTACAGCTTCACATTTGAATAATGAGATTCATGAATTGGAAAGATCCAGACTTTATAGCCCTGACAAGTCATGCATATGCACACCCTGGCTATGGAATTTGTGCTCCTGTTCAGACTTATGAATGCACAATATATATGGCTCCAGGAAACTCAGTTTCCCACGGGGAAAGCATGACACCCAGCTCCCGGGATGGGGGCGTGGCGCTTCCTCCATGTCCCATCCAGAGCCCACAGCGTCTGGTTGTCAAGGAACAGCAAGGACACTGAGTCCCGTCTCCTGACGCAGATGCTGGGTTCTTAGGAAAGTGCAGCAGCAGCGTCTCCACAGGCTTCCTCGGTGGCTGGGTTCAAGAAGGCAGCGCTCCCGCGGCGAAACTAAAGTGGATGTGGGCGGGGAGCTGGGAACTCCGGATTGGTGCTTCTCCTGCTTGTTTTATTTTTCAAAAGTTAACTCTTTTGGAGTGGTTTCAGGTTTACATGAAAGCTGAATGGAAAGTGCAGAGTTTCTGCATATTTCCTTCTCCCTTTCTCCACTTTTCCCCTGTTGTTTTCATCGTAGCGTGATGCATTCATTAGAATTTCTGAGCTGATAATTGATAGGCTATTGTTAACTGAAGGCCATAATTTACTTAGGACTCATTATCCTGTGTTGTACATTTTACAAGTTTTGACACATCTGACTGACACACATTCATCCACAGTAATAGTGTCATACATGACAGGTTCACGTGCCCCTTTTATTCACCTTGTTCTTCCCTCTCCTCTTAGTTTTTGTTGTTGTGGTGGTGGTGGTAATGGTGCTGGTGATTTTTGTGGGGTCTTCCTTTTTCTTTTAGCTAAGCGGAACACTGGGTCAGTGTGTGTATCTTCCTGGACCATACTCTCCAAAACTCCATTGTCACTAGATTCCATCCATACTGGCTGCGACACCTCCAGTGCGTTTCACGTGACATCCTCTGCTGTATCTAGGTCCTGATGACCACTTTGCTCATTACTAAACCCTTCTGATTCACCTTTCTCTCCCCTCTTTTCTTCCCTATTGCCAGTAGATAAGGTATTGTAAAAGAAATTCTGGTCAAGTCAGTCACTGGCTTGGAAACCTGCAGGGGTTCTCCGTCACGTTCAGGGTAGAGTTGCATTTCTGCCTCAGTCTTAGCACTTCTCCAGCCTGACCTTGGTCGCGACGTGCAGGTACAGTCTGGCCACAGATTGCTAAGCTTTGGCGAGCATTGAGATGTGCTTCCTGTTCTTAGCCAGTTCAAGAGTTTGGAATTTTTAGGATGCTTTTGGGTTTTGGTCTTGTAGAATTTTCTTGCTTATTATGTTCTAAGACAGCTCTCATATAAAACTTCTTAAGTTAAATTGTAGCTATTTACTAATTCATTCTCCTGGTGTTTCTATTACTGAACTTATTAAATTGAGTTATTACTGTTCATCTCTAAGTGATCTCTTTCATTAGATGTAACCTCTTCGAGGATGGAAATGGCATCATATTTAGATGAGAGTTCCCCGTGCTAAGCAAAGGGCTTGACACTCAGCCCTCAGTAGGAGCTGGATAAATGCATGAACGAGTGGGCAGTGGAGCCGGAGGCTCAGGTCACTGATAGTCAGCAGATAATTAAATGGTAATAAAAACAGTCTGGGAGAAGGAAAGAGTAGGTGTGGAGAGAAAATAGTGTGCATGGGCGTGCTGCCGAACAGTGCGCGCTGCCCATGCTTGCACTGCGTGATGTGGAAGCACAGAAGGTGACAGTGATGGCCTGGAGGGGGCCACCTGGCATGTGGTGGGACCCATGATCCAGTAGATGAGCTGGCCATGGCTTTGGTGGTCAGGGTCTGTGGAACCATGGCCCTCCTCTAACAGCCCAGTTAGTCTTGGCTATTCATTGACCATCCGTTCTAACAAACGCAGGCCAAGTGACTTGGAAAACAGCCGGACTAGGAACAACATATTTGGAGTGATGTGGAGGTGTTCACATTTTTAAAATAAGGGCAAGAGACCCCAAGACACAGGAGAGGGACCAGCGGGCCTACCAGACCATGCCCAGCAAACTCCAAGCAGCGAGCAGGGACCAGAATCCACCCCTGGACCCTGACCGTGTGCGCCCCAGCAGAATTCCAGTGTACGGCGTAAACTTGGAACTCTGCTCCCAGGCAGTAAGACCACGCCCTGCGTCTGAAACCACCCCAAGACAAATTTTGGACTACAGCAGATTATCTGTGCTAGAGTCTGGAGATTAAGTGACTGCCTCACCAAAACAGAAGATCTCAGCTGGCTCCAGTCAGTGTGGTAAGTATGCCCCTAAAATAGAGGTGTACAGTGGGTAAACAGGGCCAGTAGTAAAGCTCCCTCCAACTAACTATAAGACCTTGGTAAGTCTGACAAGAGTGAGGGTGACCCCTTCCTACACACAGAAAATGTCAGGCAGAGTGAGGAGTGTGCCGAGAAGGACTTCCCCAACTTGAAGAAAATCAAAAGGGTTTATGAGACACACAGGCACACAGGGCCTCAGCGGACACAAACGCTATAGACAAGGATATTTGATGACCTGGAATAACCCGAAGATAAAGTACTAGCAGGAACTAAAAGTTGACCTACATCAATACTACTAGGCTTGTCAGCCCAGGAAGAATATAGGACTCACCCAACAGGCCCTGCAGCAGGGAGCCAGGTGACTGGCCCACCTATTCATTGTGGGACCCAGCAACTGGACAAACATCAACCTTACATTAGGACCCCAAGATACACATTACCAACAGTTGACTAGTGGATCTGAAGGACCAAACACTAACTTGAAAGGGGAAAATGGCAAAACAAAAAAGCAAAATGCAATCTCAAACATCTAGTCCACCAGGTGCAAGTACAGGAGACATTGAAATAGAGGACTCTAAAGGTAACACAATGGAAATCTCTGAACAGATAGTGAATGAAATATAAAAACAACTCCATGAGGCCATAGAGGAAATCAAATTAGAAGTACTCTCCCATGTAAAGATAGAAATAACAACCTTAGTAAAGGAGTTGCTGAGTGCAGCTAAAGAAGAAATAGAGAAAAAAGTAGAGGAGCATGGGAAACTGATTGAAACCTTGAATGAACAGTATAGAAAACAAGCAGAATTCATGAAGCAAACTGAAAGAGATAATCAAGAAACAAAAAATTCTATTCAAAGCATGCAAAACTGTTTAAATGAAGCTGAGGATAGGATTTCGGACCTTGAGGACAGGATCACAATTAGTGATCATGAAAGGATAGAACTTTTAAAAATAACAAAGCAGCATGAAATGACAATCCAGAAACTTCAAGATGATGCCAAGAGCAACCATATAAGATTAATAGGCATTAGTGAAGATGCTGGAGTCAATAAAAATGACATAACTAAAATATTCACAGAAATAATAGGAGAAAATTTCCCAAACATGGGGAAAAAATCTGATATGCAGGTAAATGAGGCATATAGAACACCAAACAATCACAAACAACATAAATCTACAACCAGACACATAATAATTAAGATCTCAGACATATAGCATAAAAACAGTACTAAAAGCTGTTAGAGAAAAGACACAACTCACCTATCAAGGAAAGCCCATTAGAATTACAAGAGACTTTTCAGCACAAACACTCAAGTCAAGACGAGCTTGGAGTGAGATATTTCAAGCCCTGAAAGAAAACAACTTTCAACCCAGACTGGTACCCAGCAAAACTTTCATTCAAATTTAATGGAGAAATAAGATACTTCCACAACAAAAAACAACTGAAGAAATTCACATCCACCAAACCAATCCTAGAAAGAGTATTGAAAGACATACTAGACAGAGATAAAAATGACCACAATCCTGAGAACAACAGAAAGAAACCACCAGGTAGGACAAGCAATTAAATAAGGCAGAAAAGCAGAAAGCAAACAATTGGAGCATAACGTGGCAAAGTCGAACCAGTACATATCACTGATATCCATAAATGTAAATGGCTCAATTCAACTATCAAAAGAAATGGGTTGACAGAATGAATCAAGAAACATGATCCCACAATATTCTGTATACAAGAAACATACCTGACCCAAAAGGAAACTCATAGATTAAAAGTCAATGGATGGAAAACAGTGTTCTATGCAACAGGAACCCAGAAAAAAGCAGGGGTAACTATTCTATTTGCAGACAATGTGAACTTCAAACCTAAAATGATTAAAAGAGACAAAGAAAGTCACTACATACTTGTAAGTGGAAAAATTCAAGTGGAAGAACTAACAATTATAAATATACATGCACCAAACACAGGAGCACCCAAGTACATAAGACAGATACTAAAGGACATGAAAAGCCAAATACACAAGAACACAATTATTACAGGGGACCTTAACAGCCCATTGTCACAAAGAGATAGATCAACTAGACAAAAAGTCAGCAAAGAAATAATAGAACTGAATCATACTTGTGAACAATTGGACTTAGTAGATGTCTATAGAGGGCTCCACTCAACCACAGCTGAATGTGCATTCTTCTCAGCTGCTCATGGGACATTCTCCAAAATAGACCATATATTATCCCATAAAACATTCTTAATTAACTGCAAAGGTATTGAAATTATCCCATGCATAATATCTGACCATAGTGCACTGAAATTGGAAATTAATGGCAAAAGAAATTGCAAAAACTGCATGAATACATGGAAATTAAATAACAATCTTTTGAACAGTGGGCTACAGATGAAATTAAAGAAGAAATAAAGCAATACCTACAATTCAGTGAAAATGTGGAAGCAACATATTATAATCTGTGGGATGCAATGAAAGCAGTCTTAAGAGGGAAATACATAGCAATAAATTGTCATATCAAGACAACAGAATGAGCACAAATAAACAACCTAATGCTTCATCTCAAGCTTCTAGAAAAAGAAGAGCAAGTTAAACCCAAGGCTCATAGAAGAGAGGAAATTGTAAACATGAGAGCAAAAATCAATGCAAGTGAAACTAAAAACATAATACAAAAAATTAATGGATCAAAAAGTTGGTTTTTTTGAGAGAATAAACAAAATTGACAAGCCTCTAGCTAGCCTTATAAGGAAAAAGAAAAAAAAATCCAAATTCATGCAATAAGGACTGAAAAGGGGGAAATTACTACAGATCCCATGGAAATTCAAAAGATCATGAATACCTACCTTGAAAATCTCTATTCACATAGAGTGGAAAACACAGAGGAAATGGACAGATTTCTAGAAACATATGAACTACCAAAGCTCAACCAAGAAGATATAGCAATTTTGAATAACCCAATATCAGCTATTGAAATTGAAAACATAATAAAAAACTTACCAACAAAGAAAAACCCAGGTCCTGATGGACTCATGGCTAAATTCTACAAGAAATTTAGGATTTCATGCCAATACTCCTTAAAATCTTCAGTGAAACTGAAAAGAAAGCAATCCTCCCTAAATCATTCCTGCAGGTAAGTAATACTCTCATACCAGAACCAGAGAAAGACCCAACCAAAAAAGAGAACTATAGTCCAATCTCACTAATAAACATTGATGAAAAGATTCTCAATAAAATGCAGGCAAATAGAATGCAGCAAATCATCAAGAAAATTATACATCATGACCAAGTGGGGTTCCTTCCAGGAATGCAGGGATGGTTTAATGTATGCAAATCAATAAATGTAATATACCACCTCAACAGAGCCAAAAACAAAAATCACATGGTCATCTCAATAGATGCAGAAAAATCTTCCGATAAAGTCCAACACATGTTCATGATAAAAACCCTTCAGAAATTCGGAATACACGGTGTCTACCTCAACCTTATAAAGGCCATCTATGACAAACTAAGAGCCAATATTATACTAAATGGACAAAAACTTAAAGCTTTCACCTTAAGATCAGGAACAAGACAAAGGTGTCCACTATCACCACTCCTATTCAACATAGTTCTGGAAACACTAGCCAGGGCAATCAGACAAGAGAGAGAAATAAAAGGAATGAAGATAGGAAAGGAAGAAGTTAAATTATCACTATTTGCAGATGACATGATACTCTATATAGAAGACCCAAAAAACTCCATTAAAAGACTACTAGAGGTAATAAACAAATTCAGCAGTGTAGTTGGATACAAAGTCAGTGCTCAAAAATCAATAGCATTCCTGTACACAAACAAGAAACTCACCAAGAGAGAGAAATTATGGAAATATCACCCTTCACAAAAACATCTAAAAAAATGAAATACTTAGGAATCAACCTAAGAATGTAAAAGACCTATATGCTGAAAATTATACTACGCTAAAAAAAGGAGATTGAAGAGGATATTAGAAAATGGAAGGATATTCCTTGCTCTTGGTTAGGAAGAACCAACATTGTGAAAATGGCCATACTGCCAAAACTGTTATACAGATTTAACGCAATCCCAATCAAAATACCATTGACATGCCTCACAGATCTAGAGAAAACACTCCTAAAATTCATTTGAAACCAGAAGAAACCTAGAATAGCAAAGGCAGTTCTGGGCAATAAAGCCAAGGCAAGAGGCATCTCAATTCCTGACTTGAAACTGTACTACAAAGCCACAGTGATAAAATCAACATGGTACTGGCAAAGAAATAGACCTGAAAATCATTGGACAGATTAGAAGATGCAAGTATAAGTACAAAGACACTCAGCCACCTGATATTTGACAAAGGGGCTAAACATGTTCACTGGAAGAAGGATAGCCTCTTTAATAAATGGTGTTGGAAAAATTGGCTCTTCATATGCAGAAGACTGAAACTAGATCCATGCCTATCACCATGCACAAAACTAAAGTCTAAATGGATCAAAGACCTAAACATTAAAACAGAAACACTAAATCTACTGGAAGATAAGGTAGCTAGAATTCTTGGAGACATAAGGGCAGGCAGAGAATTCATGAACAAAATGCAAACTGCACGGGAAACACTTTAGAGAATCAACAACTGGGATCTCATATTATTGAAAAATTTCTGCACTTCAAAAGAAATCACTATCAGAGTGAAAAGAAAATCCACAGAATGGGAAAGAATTTTAGCCAGCAACCCCTCAGACAAAGGACTTATATTAAGAACATACAAAGAACTGAAAAACACCAAGCCCCCCTAATTCAAAGACCTTCTCTAAAATGGGCATCTGAGATGAACACACAGTTCTCAGATGAAGATATACAAATGGCAAACAAATACATGAAGAAATGTTCACCATCACTGGTCATTCGAGAAATGCAAATTAAAACAACACTGAGATATCATCTCACTCTGGAAAGAATAGCTGCCATCAAGAAATCAACTGATAACAAATGTTGGCGAGGCTACAGGGAAAAAGGAACACTGCTCCACTGTTGGTGGGAGTGCAGACTGGTGCAACCACTATCGAAATCAGTTTGGAGAATTCTCAGAAGACTAGGATTGAAAGCTCTGTTCAATTCAGCTATTCCCTTCCTGGGTATTTTCCCAGAAAAACTGAAAAGTTCAAATCACAGTGATATATGTTCATCCATGTTTATAGCAGCACAATTTGTAATAGCTAAATCTTGGATACAACCAAGATACTCATCAACCAGAGTGGATGAAAAAGATGTGGTATTTTTATACAATGGAATATTACTCAGGTATGAAGAAGGATGATCTTGAGACCTTCATACGTAAATGGAGACAACTTGAGATTATCCTCATTAGTGAGATAAATAAGAATTGTATTTATAAATATCACATTGTGTCTATTGTAAAAAGTAATAAGAAATGTAGGAGTAACAAAATCCAAAATGTGTAATTTCTACTGTAAAAAAGGAAAAGAAAGTGCTCTAAAGGGTATAATTGCACATATATTTAAGTGTGTAAAATGGAGGACCATATTACTGTTTTTGTTAGATCATTGAGCAGAACTGCTAACAGTCTCACTGTTTGAATGTCTACTTTTTATGCTTTAATTTTGTAACTTGAACACGTATTTCCAAGATAAATTTATCAAGTAGTGACTTCTTAGTGTTTGTTTTTTTGTTCTTTTCTTTTTTTTCCCTTTGGAATTCTATATTTTTGCTACCCTTTTTTTCTGTTTTGTTGTGTTTTTTTTTCTTTAAATAAAATTTTAAAAAATATAAAATAAGGGAAAGAAAATAATCTACTGGTATTGCAAGAAATGGGAAGTTTTGGAGAGAAATCATCCTACTGAACTCTATTGTTACAGATAAGAAAGAGAAAGGGGGGGCAGGCATAGCTGAGCAGTTAGCTCAGTGTCTGGGATTCCAGATGAGGGGACATTTGGAGGTCCAGGGCGATGTGTGGTTCGAGAGGGAAGTGCCCATGGATGATGAAATGTTGTCTAATCATGGGGGTCTGCATGAGGAAGGGACGGGGGGAGACCCTGGGCTCCTCATGGGGACAGAGAGCTGAAAGAAGCACGGGGTTCGGGTCACTGTGAGAGAATAGCACAGGGATGACCGCTGGGAAGTGGGCATCGGGGCCAGCTTGCTGGGAAAAACATGAAATTGTAGATTTGATTTCTAAACTCTAGTTTTGGCTCAAAACGCTCAAGGAAAGAAGAGGTGGCCATTGTCTGAGGGTCCTGGGTGGTGCTGGTGTGCAGTGGAGTGGAAGAGAATCACTGCCATATGGAAACCACTGGATTCAGTCTTTTAGTCGATGCCTATTTTTTAATAGTCTTGTGTGTAGTTCATAGTGATTACTCTCCCTGTGGGGAGTTGCTCCGTGTATATAACTCACCTCAATTCTTTTTTCGTCCCCTTCCCCTACTTCCCATCCCTTTCCCTCCTCTCCTCTCCCCCTTTCCCCTCCCACCATCTCTTGGTCCCCCCCGCCTTTTTTGGTACTGGGGATCAAAGTCATGACGTCACACTTGCCAGGCAGCTGCTTGTGACCCTGACCTATATCCTTGGCACCCCCTTCCCCTTTGAAAAAGCTCTATTTCCCTATTTGTTACTGTCTTTTAGTATTCTCTTTATTTGTGTTATGGGTTTCTTACATGAGAGAAGCCGTGTGATATTCAAGCATGTGTGTCTGAGTTGTTTGACTTAACATTATGGTGTCTCAGCATACATCCATTTTCCTATAAATGCCTCGTCTATCCTTCTTTATGACAGACTAGTGCTCCGTTGTCTGTAAATACCACATTTTCTGTATTCGTTCACCTGTTGATTGACACATAGGCCCTTCCAAGATTTAGCTGTTGTGACTTCTGCTGTTATTAACATGGGTATGCATGTATCGAGACATCCCATCACAGTGGATTCAGTCTTTGTGTTAGCACAGTGGCTTGTTGACTGAATGTCTGATTTTAGACAAACATTTTATGCATTTGAGCCTGAGGTTTTTCTCCTCCAAAGTACACACAACCCTACTAATTCAGTGGCTCATTATGTCGGCTGATTAAATTAGAAATTTCAAGAGCCAGCATGGTGTTGGTGTTCAGTTAGTCCTCAATAAATAATTCTATCCTTCCCTTGATGCCTTTTAAAAGTCTATTTCCAGGTTCAGCTAGAAAACAATTCCAAGACATCGGAATAATTCATGTGCCTGTGGGAGGCGCATATGTACTCCGTGCTCCGCTGATAACATTTGAAAATCGTAGTGATAGGAGTGTAGGAGATGGTTAAATATCTAACTTTTTGAAAAGCAGTTGAATTCTTACTGAGTTTTAGCTTTGTTCTGTCTTTGAATTTGATGTACAACTGTGGCAATATTTATAAATGATTTATTTGAAAGGAGAAGTGTGACCACTTAGGAAAGAGAAAGTGTTCCCTAGGAAGTAGCACAATTCCCCGAGAGCAGATCGTGTTGGGGTGGGCTAACCTCTTCCAATTCTTATTTCTTTGTTTTTGATAGGCCTGTTAGTCTGGCAAATCAGGAAACTCTACAGACCTCTTGTAACTTGATCTCAGAAATGCATTTGATAGTCTTACATCATAATCTTTGGATAAGAAGGAAAATGCAGCATGTAATGAGATAGTTTAGCCGTGGATGGGAAACTGTCTGAGGGCATTAACAAACTAACATTTGGGCTGAATTGGCAAAGGATTCTGCAGTTGAGTGGCATAAGGTTCTGAGCTTAGAACCATTGTGTTCAACAGTAGTCAGACTCAAATTATTAAATTGAAACAATTAAACATTGTACAAAGTATAAAAATAAAATACAATATTTCAACTTAGGGTTATTTCATTGCAGATATAACTCACGGTGAGTTCAAACAGGTATGGTGTATTAGAATCCTTTTCCTGTTGCCTCTGATAAATTAGGTATTGGTCTTGCTTTAAAGTTTTTAGAAAATCTGAGAATTGTTTTGTACATAGTATTTATAGTCTTACTATAAATTTCTGTACTTGTATTCTTGTATTCCTACTATAAATTCTTACTTGTATTCTTACTATAAATTTCACTCTTGATTGGCTTTCAGCAGGTGTTTCAACTATAGGGCACAAGCATTTTCCAAATTCTGGTGTTTCTGCAGTTTTGGTTCATACCTGGTTCTTTGTAAATGAAGGAAAACGTCACTTGAACCCAAGTTTATATTCTCTAGCCCGTAGGAATCCAGAAGGAAGAAATGAATGCTTAATTATATTTCTTTGAATCATTCTCTTCTTAAAAAAATATTCTTATAGGATATTTTGACCTGCTTTATTTGCATGCATGTTAGTTTTCTCATTGCAGAGATAAAAATACCTGACGCCCGAAGCTAAAGGATGAAAGGGTGATTTAGCTCCCAGTTTGTGGAGGTTTCAGTCCATCATTGGCTGGCTCCAAGGCAGGGCGGCAGGGTGGCATGGCAGAGGGGCTCCGCAGAGCAGGCGGGAGGCAGCAGCAGCTATAGCAGCTGCAGCAAGGCATCTTTCAGTCCCTGGTATCCCTCCCACCCAGGCTACGGCCGTCTGGACAGACAGTGCTCACACTCAGCCCCAAGGCCCAGGGTCACACACCCTAAATCCACCCTCCTGCGAAGAGTCCCGCCTATGACTACAGGAGCTTTGGGGGGACATTTACACACAGGCCACAGCAGCCTGTGTGCAAGTGGGATTGGTCTGTGTTCGCTGGATTTCTGTGGGACATGGTGAGCTCTTTCAGTTTTCCTGCGCAGTTCTTTTATTGCTTTTATTTGCTGTTTTTGAGGGTGCTGTCTTCAGCTGTAACTTGGTTACTGCTTTGGTTGAAGTTGTTTGCGTGTCTTTCAGCAGCCTCTGTGCTGGAACTGTGGTCTCTCTGTAACTGTTATCTCATTTGTTTTATTTTCATTTCTTTTTTTCTATCATGAATTTGGAGTAAAAGTGGGTCCTTTGTACAGCTCATTTTGTTTTCCCTACTGTTCATGAGGAGTGTATTTGAGAAGTTCCAGCCCCTGCCCTGTAATTCTCCATTTTATTAACATTTCCCTTCATATCTTCATATCCAGTTTGCCAGTTTACAAAACTGTGACTTTGAGTGACAGTGTGGCATTCTATCCCTTTTATGGTAATTTGATTAGGAAGCTTGGGCAGTAGTGGGGGAAACCGTCTTCAGCTGGAAAGTCTGAATGGTTAAAGAGACATTGACTGACTGATAGACCTGAGATTATAAATGATATCCACATGACAAGACAGAGCGCCAAAGCCCGCTAGATGGGTAAATGAAATCTGACAGGCTGCCTAAAAATGTCACTTAAGTACAGGACAGGGGATGCCTGAGTCTGTGCCTCTCCAGATCTCCACGTGGAGCTTGGAGTGGGTAGCGCCACCCACTCTGAAGGCTTCAGTTCCCACTGGGTGACACAAATGTGACACCTGCGGCCCTGGTCCAGGCCGGGCACCTAAACTCAGTTTGATCAGCAGCGAGGTCATTAGCCGGACTCACACCACCCCGCCAGCGTTCCTGAGTGGTAAAGAGTCACCGTCCACCTGGTCACTTAGTCACCACGCCTCCCCTAGACCGTCCTCATTTCCCATGGGAAAGAATTCTCCGACAGAGATTTCGTCTCACTCACACGTATTTCTCAAGTTGCTGTGTTTCCCAAGCAGATATCTGCACCCCAGACTGCTCCCTCTCTACGCCTGCGTGTATTGAGACCTAGTGTTGTCTGTGTGTTTTGTATCTAGCCCCTTCTGATTCTCTTAGACTGACCACGCTGGGTCACGCGGTCTCCCAGTGCCTTCCTCCATACCTGCCATGTTTCCCCAAGGGACAGTCCTTTGAGGGTCCAGCTCCCCTGACAGGCACAGAGATGAGGACCCCAGCCCCCCCCACCCCCCCACCCCGGCGCCTTCCAGCCGCCTGGCACGCTTGATGGCTGAGTCATCGCCTGTCTCCACGCTGCTTTGCAGTCACTGCTTCCCTTTCTCTGTCCCGGAACTCTGCTCTCCTGGTCTTCCCGGAACATTCATTATTTCCCATTGCAGCATCTTCTCAAGAACTCCATCCCCTGCCAGACTCCGAACAATCCCTTTTTGCTCGGCTTTGCCAGCATTTTTCACATGCCACCCCTAATGCCACCTCCTTCTATTGAAATTGTGTCGTTAATATACCGTATTTCCTACACTTTAAATATAGCCGCGTCACTGTCAGTAAACCAGATATTTTCAGGTGCGCTCCCCGCCGCCTCCTCCCTAGTGTACTCGCTGCTGTCCTCAATTCCTCTGAAATTTCAGTTCTCTTTGAAGTCTCCAGTCTGCTCCCAGCCTGCTCTTCCTTGAATCATTCTTGAACTTTCCCAGTTTCGTTTTCTTCTTTTCTTCTCTTTGCAATACTGTCTGTTCCTCCTGCATCATACTTTATTCTCTGTGCTGTATGTGTGTGAAGCTAATCATGCATGTACTGTTCTTTGTTAGTATTTCTTACTCTTACCCAAAGCCTCCAAATAAAAAAAGTTAGAAAAAGATCATCAAAATTTTTTCCCTCCTCCCCCAAGTAATCAATATGTTTGTTTCAAGAAAATAAATTTGTGTCTGACTCTGCACATTTATGAAGGGAGAAAGATAATCTAAGAAACAATAGGATTCTAGCTTACAGCTATGTTTAGTAAAAAAAAATTAGGTTTATTTGTATCTAACATTGAGGAAAAATTAATATAATACAAAACTAAAGTGATCTCTGAATCTGATATATATTTCTCGTTCACAAATAATATTAGTTCCCAAATTATTCTTCTGTAGTTACAAAGTCAAATCGTAGACACTGAGCAAGTTGGCATACTGCCGAATTCCTCGCTTCAATTATCTGAATCTCTGTGATGAAAAATAAAGGAATTACCATACACATATCTTCCCATTTCTCCAAGCATCGCTTTCCATTTTTAGCTATTATATTTACAATTCAAAAATTGTGACTTTAAGTTCCTTTTCTGTAACCAAAATTACCCAGAGTTGTTAGATATTTGTTCTATATGTAAATGAATTCAGGGCTGCTCAAAACTTACATTTTTATTATAGTTTACATCTCATTAATTTTCTTGGTTTTTATAGAAAATACAAACGTATGAAAAATATTAAAAAAATAATATAACATGCTACATTGTTGACATATAACTAATGTTACTGAATTGGTTGCTTGAATTATGTTTTTGAAACAAAATCTTTTAGATACAGTTAAATATATAGTTGAACTTACAGCTAGTTGCAATTTTTTTCTGTTTCAGCTATAGGTACTTATTGGCATGAATTCAGAACATACTGAGTTAATATAGTATATATGCTGTCTGTAAATAATGAATTTGTTTTACTATTTTAGTATATTTTAAATATGCTAATGTCTTTGGTATCATTATGCATTTATATGGGTAATATATTCCTTTCTTTTTCTTTTTTAAAATATATTCCTTTCTTGTATTTAATTCTTCAAAATGTGTATAAATGATATTGAATTATATGTAATCTACATATAGTAGCAAATCTTCTATATATTGAGTTTTACCATTGTTTTAGTTACTTTTCACTAGTTGATGAGACAAAATACCTGATGCCCAGAGTTCAGAAAGGAAAGGTTTTCTTCTTACAGTTTTTGGAGGTTTCAGTCCATACTCAGTTGGCTCCAAGGCAGGGTGGCATGGCGGGGTCACAGTTCATGGCGGCTGCGAACAGCAAGGCGGAAACTAGCAAGAGAGAGACACACCTTCTTCCTGCCATTACATCACATCCTGGCTCCACCCCTAGGAGGGTGTAGCACTGACACCACCAATCCAAGCACTAGACAATGAACCAATCACAAATGCGCAATGCAAATACATGAGGCCTGGGGGCCACACACATAAACCATGACAACCATCAATATCTGAGACACATAGGTCTCATCCATTTATTTAGATGCCCTGTAGTGATGTGGAGTTAACAATAAGCTACATTGCATTCATCTATACCCCTATATTGAACGTATCAGTATTTTGGCAGCCCCACGCCATTGGCCAGGCTGTCACAGGGATCCTCGATGTGGTCCGTGGGGTATGTACCCTGACATAGAATTGCCAGCCCATGGGTATGGGCCTGCTTAATTTTATTAGCTATTTCCAAATTGCTGTCTAATGCGCTTTTGCAAGTTTACACTGACTGTAGCTCTCTATGGGAGCACACGTTGTCTACCAACATGGTGAGTACGCACTGATTTCTCACTTTTCAATTGTGAAAATCAAATCAATATCACAGGATGTCTTTCAACTGTATTAATTTGCCACTTCCTGCTTACAAGCGAGACTAAGCAGTTTTTCGTAAGTTATTTTTACTAGAGCTGCTTCTGCACCTTTCCTATTTATTTATTTTGCATTCACTTAGTTGTGCATATCGTACATGAAGATGTTGCCTTTTCTACTCTGTGGCTTATAATTTAGTTTCTTTACAATATCTTTATCGTGAGAAGACTTTAATATTAATGCAATCAGCTTTATAAGTGATTCCCTTTAGGGTTTGTCCTGTGTGTGTGTTCTTTGAAAATGTCATCCCTAACTCCAGGTCATACCATCTGTTAAAGCAATTATGCAGTATTGATTTTCACATGTTGGTGTTTTATCCACCTTGTGTTTATTCTGGAAAGTAACACTTAACCTATATGGACAAACAACTTAGACGGCAGTACTTATTGAAAAGTTCATGCTTTCCCCCCTCTGATTTTAAAAAGTAAATATTTTGAAATCGTTTAGATTTACATGACAGTTGTGCAGACACCGTGTGGTCCCCTCGCAGCCCTCGCTCAGGCTCCCTGGTGGTACCATCTTACGTGACGATGCTCATTTTTCACAGCTACACTCCAGCGGTACCGTGTTGCCATAGTAACCTCCAGAGTTTAACTGACTTTCACCAGTGTCTCCTGGTGTTCCGCTTCTTTCCCAGATTCCAGTCCATCAGACCGCACTACGTTTAGTTATCATTTCTCCCTACTTTCTTCTGGACTGGACAGTGTCTGACTTTACTTGTTTTATGTGAACTTGTCAGGTGTTTTTAAAGACTGACCCTCACTTGGGGTTTACTTGGTTTTTGTAATGATTAGTGTGAAGTTTTAAGGTCTGGGGTGGCGGGGGAGGAAGGACACAGGAACAGCTGCCATCCTGAATACATCAGGTCTGGCATGCGTGCTTTCCACCATGATTTGACCTGGTTCTCTTAGCCAACATGTTTGCCAGATTTTTCCCATGTGACATGACTTTCCTGGTTACCATATTTTTAGTTTTAAAAGTAAGTTATTACACATAGCTCACATTTAAGATGGAGCAGATACTGTATTACGTTCTGCTTCTTAAATAAGGGACTATTTACATAAGTTATTTGGAATTTTCCTTTTGAAAAGTCTTATCCAACTGTTTCTGATTTATTAATTCAGTCAATAATTTATATTAATGCAGGCTTTAGAGTATTTTATCCTTAGGGCTATAATCTTACCGTATTGATTTTGTAACTCATATTGTTTTAGTTTTGGCCACCAGAGCTCTGTGGGTTGTCTGCTTGACCCTTAGCATCCCTTCTGTTATGGCCTGTATCTAGGTGTCCCCCCAAACTTCCTGTGGTCACAGATGGGGCATTTTGGAGGTAGATGGATGTTGGGTGTGTGCTGCTGGGATCAAAACGTGATGCTGGGATTGAATCAAGTTGGGATGCTAGGATTAAGGCTCCCCACCCTGGGTGAGTGCTGCCAGCCTTAAGGATGGGTCACCTGGGTAGATACAAGGGCCAGAAACAGAGTTGCTGCTTGTCGCTTGCTGCTTGCTGCTTCACTGCCTTGCTGCCGTCCTGCCTTCCTCCCACCATGAGTGATCTCTCCTCTGCCACGCCATCCTGCCTTGGAGCCAGCCAACCATGGACTGGACCCTCTCATTTTCAGCAGTGCTTCTTTGCTTTCCAGCACCGTGAGGTGCTCCATCCCCATCTCGTCCTGCCCTTTCTCCAGCCCTTGAATCAGCTTTCTCTCAGGAACTTGTTTTCTCTTCCTAAAGATTGGCATTAGATTCTAAGACAGGAACACTGGCTCTGCTTGGTACTCCTGGGTGCCATCGTTCCTCTGCTGTGAAATAGGTGTCAGTGCACTAACCCATGCGCGCACACACGGCTGTAACTGCTTCTTTATTTACTCATCTGTACCCTTACTCGCCTGAACATGAGCTCATACTAATGCCAATCCAGTACCATCTGCTTCGCTCTCATTTTCTCTCTGTAACTTCTCCCTCCAATGATCAGAAACCTGGGTCTTCTCACCCGCTTCCCACTTCTTACTTTGTGCATCCCAGGGGTATGTGTGCATTTCAGATTTAATATCCCGTACTGCCACGAGAGAAAAGTCTGTTTTCCTGATCACCAAATTTACCAACAGCATTCTTGGACCTTTCTTTTGTCTTTAGTCCTACAGTTTCTAGTCAAAACATCGTTTTCCAGAGTTACTTAGTAGCCATGTCACTTCCGTGCTACATCCAGGTAGAGTGCTCTGACGTGGTCTGCAATCTGCTGGCCTGGCCTGTTTATGAAAAACATTGCATGCAAGCTCTCTTCCCATGCTCTGTGGGTTCTGACAATCTCCTCAACTCCAGGGTCTGCTCGGGCATGTGGGTGAGCTCTGCACTTCCAAGAGACTCCGGGACTTGCTGTCCCCTCCACCTGTCGGCCCTGTGCAATGTCAGACATCTGTGCCTGTCACATTCATTTTTGTTTTTCTTTTCTAGAGCTGCATTGAAGCATTATTCTTCCAAGCATATACATACATGTGCATATTAAAATTAACTTCTTAGATTTAAACAACTCACAACATATTTATAAATAATTTTGAAGATGATTAGCCTCTTTGTGACATGACTCTTCCTACTCATGAATGTCATATATCTACCTTTGCATTTTTTCTTTACTTTTATATCTTTTTTTTTAAAGTCCTACACATGGTCGATTAGGTATATCATAAACATACAACATCTGTGGTCATTGTGAATACTACATTTAATTCAGCTATATTTTCAGTGCACACTATTGCTATCATATTAGAAATTGCAGCCCTTCCTTTAGTTCAGTGACATCTTTGGCAAAATTAATGTGCCCGCACACGTGGGAACATATTTCTAGGCTTGCTTCTTCTTTCTGTCAATGTAACTCTCTTTGTAAAATATCACACTGTGTTAATTATTAAAACTTTATAGGAGATCTAGGTACCTGTTATATGCATCATATAGTCTGCTTTTAAGTATTTTGTTTACCCTTGTCTTTTTTCGTTTCCATATAAATTTAAGTTTCACAAAGGATTACTGGGGTGGTTTGATTTCATTGGCTTTCTGCAATGATTTGGGAAGAATTTGCATCTTTACAACACTGAGGCTTTCAGTATGTAAATGAGTCTCTGTATTTCACTGATGTATTCTTTCTCTCAGGATGATCATAGATTGTTTTCTATTTTAATATACTAATATGTAAATATACCCATATTGTACTTTAGTACAGTAATATGCAATAAAATGTATTGATATTTCTAGTGCTGACTGCAATGGTATTATTAACATAAAGATATCTATAAATTTTGTTAGATTTATGCCTACATATTTGACATTTTCTGGATATCTTTCATTGATAACATGTAATTATTTATTTGCTCCTTTATGTTGCTGATCTATAGAAAAACAGTTCATTTCGAACATTGACTTTATGTTCAATTACATTTATAAGCAGTCTTATTAATTATAATTCAGTTCTTGGAGTCTCGTAGAATTTCTATGTACACAATTAGATGATTAGTGAAAAACAATCACAACTTTTTATGAGCTCCGATTTTTAGTGTTATCTCCCCCTTAACCCCTAAGTAACATTTCCAGTGCAATGCTGAAGCAAAGCAGCGTGAATGGTTCTGTGGGCTGAGCTGCGCTCACACAGTCTGTGTGCTGGTGTCCTGACTCCTAGCGTGGTGAGCTTCAGTCATGGTGTCTTCAGGAAGTGAAGGGGGAGAAGTGAGAGGTGCCCCCCTCTCCCTCATGGGAGAACACAGGGTAAAGAGGGGCTCTACCAGGCAGAAGAGGACCCTCACCAGACCCTGAGGATGCTGGAACCCTGATCTTGCACTTCCGGCCTCCAGAGCTGTGAGGAATAAACGTATTTTCATCTACTCTGTGGTAGTCTGTTAAAGCAGGCTGCTTTAAATGGCCTGGTCAGGGATGTGCTCTTCATGTTTCTTGTCTCAAAGGGAATTTTGCCATTTAGGATGATGTTTAAAAGGTTCTACAGAGTCCATTAAGACATTTCCATCAAGCTGAAAGATTTATTTTTGCATAACAGAAATAGTTGTTATAGTTCATTGAGTACTTTTTCTACAAACTATGAAGATGGTCATAGATTTTTTCCACATTAATATACTGATATACAAACTATATTCATATTTCTAATGCTGGTCTAACTTTACATTTCTTAAAGAAACTCAGTTTGGCTATGATATTTATAATTTTTAAATTGCTATATGTATTTTTCTAATATTTTGTTTAGGACTTTTGCATTTTATTTCTGAATCAGCTGGGCCTATTTTTTTCCATTCTCCTGCTGTCATGGGTGGATTTTGCTAGCAAAATCGTGCTGGGTTCTTACACTGTGACAGAGGCATATGTGCTTGTCAGGGGAGGCCAGGCTCTTTTGTGGTACCAGTCATGCCAGAATGTCCTAACAATCAATTCAGTCTGACTTGAGTCCAGTTCGATAGAGTTCTCACGGCTGCCCTTGGCGTGGGGGTGACTAAGAGACTGGAATCTGGCATACCGTGAGGCTGCCATGGTTAACGTGAGGTGACTGAAGGAGAAGGAGTATGTGGCTCAGGTTTCATGGTCTGGTTTGGATTTTTTATATATCATTTCTGCCCATTTTTTGTTAATTTGAGTCTAGTCATGTGATTGCAAACTAACTTCAAGAAAGGCTGCAGAATGCAGTTTTCTTTTGCGCCCTGAGAGAAGAAATAGGTTTAATAAGCATTTGGAGAGGATTGTGGAAAAAGCCTTCATTGTGTGTTACCTCTGGATGTCTCCTGAAGATTGGACCTACTCAGTTCTTAAACATGTGGTGGAATATCACAGTGAAGCTGCCTGGGCCAAGAGCTTTCAATGTGGAAAGGTCTCAAAACATGAGTTGAACTCATGAAATACTTGTGGGAATATTTAAGTTTCCTGGTTTTTCTTATGTTAGATTTTACCAGAGAACTTCAATGCAATGTCAAGCATTTGTTCATGGCCAGAGAACAGGCAGGGTAAGCTACAGGGCCAAGGATTAGATGGCAGTTTACCTCCTTATCTAATGAGAAAAGGAGAAAATTTGTTTGCTCTCAGTTGATTTGATCTTCATATGGTCCACAAGGCCACTTCTCAGCTCATCATGTTTCATGCCCAGTGTAACAGCACTGAAAGAATATTGAGAAGATCCATTCACATTTTCTTCACCAGACCAACACTTTCAAAAATTACTCTCTTGAGGCCTATAGATTTATTCCTGCTTGTCTTGCTGTATTGTCATTGAGAGATTGGGAACTTACCTCACTAAACAGACACATAAACCTTACCCATCTTTATACAAGGACAAAATCATCTTCACTTTCATTGTGGAAATTTTGTTGGTCTTTTTTTTCCCCTGCATGCCTATAAGAAACTTCTAGAACATTCTAGAAGATGAAGTTTCTCTTGGTAAGCAGGTTTCTGGCAGAGGCAGAAGAAAGAGCTGTTGGAGATGCTGTGCCTCTGGGGTGGGTTGAACTAGATATGAAGGTCATTAGCCCAGCCTGTTGTCATGGGAATTATCATTTGAGTACTGGTTGAAAAGAGAGCTTGCTTTACCAGATTTGCTGAAGCAGACTGAGAAGCAAAGTATAAATGAATCATGAGGGAAAATATAGGTTGTTTTTCACATTCTCGGAAAGTGAGAAGTGACCAAGGTGAAAGGCTGTCTAGCCTCTAACTATCTTTCCCTGAGGACTCCAGAGGCTGAGTTTTCTTGTGCATTTGAAGAGAAATCTCAAAACAGGCAGGCCTGCGGTTCTTCCTGAGAATCTACATTCCGTTAACTGGGTTACACCCCAGACAAAAACGCAGGTCCTTCAAGGTTCAGTTGCTGAGGCCAGGAATGCAGGCTTGGAGGCCTCCACTGCACAGGGGATGGAGACTGAGGCCCCAGGCGCCTCTCTGCACCTCAAGGGGAAATCACAGTTGGTTTCCTTTTCTACCTAGCAAATAACTTGTCTGTGTTTATAGGGAGATACCCATATGCGCGTGTGCACACACATACACACACACACACACACACACCCAGAGAGGGAGGGAGAGGCTGTAAAAGGAACTAATACTGTTTGTGAACCATGGCAGCTGGGGCTGCTGGTGACAGCTCACTGGCATCATGCTGCTAGCTTAAAATTGGTTCTGCTGGGAGTATTTCTGCCACAGTGCTGAGCCAGCTTTCCCATCCTGGGCTGTTTACTTATTTACCTATTCGTGAGTGTCCGCTGTGGAACCTTCCTCTTGCTGACCAAAGCGCATAATTGCTGCATGCTAACGCCTGTGACCGCCCTGGAGCATGCGTCTTCTTGACATAATCTCCTGTCACCTGTGCACTCTGGGAGCTGGCACTGTACCATTCGCGTCTTACTGGTAAGGACACAGAATCTGGAAAGTTAACAGACTTGCTCACACTTGCCTGGCGGCGTGTAAGACCTAAGATTGCTCCTCCATCGCCACCTTCATTGGCGTGTTATCTTTCCTTGCACCCCCAAGGCCCTGCCTGGACACTGGGCCCCGGCGAGAGCACCGGTCTGGCCCCGCCTTCCCATTGTCCTCATTTCCCCACACCTGTTTCTCCCCACATGAAGGATGCGGTGGGCCGCGATGCCAGCGGGGGCAGGACACTCTCTTGGGCTTGCTGCTGCGTCAGCACCAGGCCTGGGTGTGCAGGACTGCACGCTTTTCCATGCACTGCCCAGGGTTCCCTGACGTTCACGCCTCTGTGGTGAGTGTTAGCGCTGTGCTGACAGCGGGCTGAGTGCATGCTGGGGGAGGGAAGGTCACTGAGTGTTGCTCTTGAAAAAGACGCCCTGTCGGGGAGCTTGGAGGTTCACACGGGAAAGGAGAGAGAAGCAGACGTTGCAGCCTTGCAACGCAGAGCGATGCGTGGCTGCGCGGGCCAAAGGCAGCATGGAGGAAATGATTATCCTCAGTGGTGGAAAGAAGGGAGCTGGGCTGTGATGCAGGTGGAGGACCTGGAAAGTGATGGTGAACAGGGCTTTCCGGGTAAAGGCGTGGGGCCTACAGGGTAACATGGGGAGGATCCAGCGTCTGCCTGGGAAGTTTCAGATTGTGTGGAGAGTGGGAGAAGGTGGAGACCTTCAGCCAGTGCCCAGTCCCTGTCCCGGAAATCTGGACACCCTGAGCAATGTATCATACCTAGTTTATTTCTTTTCCTTCTTCCTTTTGCTCTCCTAAAGTAAATGAAAATACGAATACCTGCTTCATGAGAGCTGTTTGGATCTGGAAGGAAACAAGCAAATGTATTTCCAAGTATTGTATCCTCCACTGGATACCAAGGAGGTGCCCAAGAAGCCAGTTCTCTTTTGTCTTCCTGGTTGCAGTTTAGGTGGAAGACAGGTCCCAGGCGCCCTAGGGGAGCCAGCTTGGGCTGGGCCAGGTCATGGAGGCTCTCAGCACAGGATCCAGGAACTGCGTACTGAGTGACAGGTGGAGAGTTTTCTTCAGGAGTCGGCCACCATGCTGGTGGCACACTTAGGAGACAAGGTGCGTGGACAGCCGGAGAGGAAGCTGTGGTCTCGTGGGGTGGAGACTGAGGGTCGTCTCCAGGGCACCCATGAAAGAAGGCCCAGCGAAGGTCTCGAGCCGAGTTGGTACTGGTTGTATGTGGTCTGGATGGGGGGCGTTTAGCCAGGGGCGATAGGCTTGGCCTGGCCGCCTGCTCTTTAGCTTGCTTCCTGCTTTCTGCACCCCGTGTCCCCTCTCCCCATGCATCTGACCTCGTTTTAGATTTGGAGCTCCAAGGGGGAGCAGTCTGGGCATCAGAAGGGAGACACAAGGTTGGTGGCTGTGGAGCCTGAAGTGCCCCTCCCTCCCAGAGGCACAGCCCAAGTCCCGTAACTTGCCAGGCTGACCGGCCACCCCTCCCCAAGCCGCCTGTGGTCATCACCTGCTCAGCTGTCTCCTTTGCAGCAAGCAGGGCTGCTTCCAGGCCAGGGCTGGGGTATGTGATGTCACCAGTGTGACTCGCAGGTGGTTTGTCAGTGGTTTGCACATTACTTTCCAGACACTTCCTGCCCGGGTTGTGCTGCTGCACCCTCTTTTTTTTTTGGTACCAGGGATAGAGCTCATGACCTCGTGCTTGCCAGGCAGGCATTTATGCCACTGAGTGAAATCTCAGGCCCTCTGCTGCACCCTCTGATTGTTCCTTCCCAGCTTGTCTCTCATCTGATGTCCGTGCCCACCTGAGCAGGGGGTATGGAACCGGAGCCAGGTGGCAGGGCGGAAAGGAAGCCAGAGAGTGTTCTTCCTTCACCAGCTGGCTCGTCACCAATACGCTTGCTTCCTTGGTCACACGAGTCATCTGAGGGAGGGCTGTGGAGCAGTATTCGCCGGGGGTGACCTGCCGGGAGCCAGTCCCGAGGTGCTCCCTTTGTGCTTGCCCAGGTGGCCCTTGCAGCCTCTGAGATGCTGTGATTTTTCTCTTCTGATGGAATGTTTCCAGGATCAGGTTTCATTAAATTGCCTACGCTTGCCATTCTCCCGCCTCAGCCTCTTGAGTGTTTAGAGTTTGAGGAGTGTACCATCATGCTTTCTGTGAATCTTGGAGGTGTCAGCATCTTTAGGAAGTTCACTCTTGTGTCCCCTCCAAATAGTTTCACCAGAAGTCCTGGGGAAGGCTCTTACTGGCCCATTTGGGTCACATGGCCACCCCTGAGCCAATCACTGTGGCTGGGAAAGGGATGCAGTGCTCTGGTTGGCTGGCTGGAGGTCAGTATGCCTAAGACTGAGGATCCAACCCATGGCAGCCAGTCGTATCCGTCCTCTACCAGTAACGTATTCTTCCCAACAGACCAGGACTTGTTTCTTTGGTATCCTTGCTCCTGTGGCTTGCAGGTCCTTCTGCTGCTGCGTCTCCAGGGATAGAGTCTGCTGCTGCGGTCCCTTAAGATTCAGCTCACTTTCATCTTCCTCTAAAAGGCCTTCCCATGTCCCTTTTCGCCAAACCGATGAAAAGGCAGATACATGCAGCTGTTAGCTGGGAGGAGTCATGGCTGCCAACCTTTGGTGTCTTTGCTGAGTCCTGCACCATTGTGGAAGCTAATGGGTCCCTAGTGGAGATACTGTGGACTGAAAAACAAAAACACCTGGACAGGATCCTGAACAAGGGTAAGAGAAGGAGCTCCGGGGTTAGGGAGAGGCCTGGCAAGCTGGGACCCCGTGGTGCTCCAGGGAGAGGTCCTCTGAGGGTGCAGCAGAAGCAGAGGGGGCCTCAGCTTGACATCAGAATTCTCTGGGGAGCGGATTGTAAAACTAGGGCCATCCACCAAGGAAAACCACTGGTATGGTAGTTACAATAGAAGGATGTCCCTGTCCTAGATGCGACGAGACAGCAGGACTAGAAAAAATACTGGACTAAGTGGCCAACGAAGTCCTCACCCTTCTCCCAGAACCTTCTTTCTCTTCTGTCAGGTGCGGAGTACCTACAGCAGTGCATGTTAGGTAGCCAGGAAGGAATTGGCTGAATATAGATCCCTGTCCTATATCTGCTGAGAGAGAAAAATTTGCATGTCATGGGCATGATTTAAATTTCAAGGGGGTATAAACCAGAGTTAAAGAAGTGAGACTGTTTTGCTAGGGAGAACTTTGATGGTGAGAGGAAGCAGAGACAAGCCAATGGCTCACAGAGCTGGTGGAGGCAGGGATGACTTGGATGCAGCAGTTACTGTTTTAGAGTGAGGCAGACCTGATCCAGCCCTTAGACAGAGCGGCCAGAGGCAAGGTAAACAGAGGCAAAGCCTCTGAAATGAACAGAGAAAATACAAATAAGTTTGGGACTCAAATGACAGGAACAATGGAATACAGGCGCAGAGTCCCCTTGAGTGGATGGGACCTCTGTGCAAGCCTCCAACTGTTGAAGGAGTCTTTGGGTATTGGACTTTCTAGAAGTCTGTTCTTCCCGCTGTACACTTTCGTGTCCTAGGTATGAGAGAGGATGGCAAGGAGACCACTGCCTGGAGTCATAATTCTCTGAGAGTGTTTGAAGCTGGCTGGTGGAGAAGGAGATACACGTATATTAAATCCAGCCTTTGATCTTTTCCTTAAGGACATTATCAAGAAAAAGCTCAGCTAAATCATCCTGGTTGAAGTTTCTCTTGGGCTTCTTGGCCAGCAGGAGGGTGATGATTCTTCTTAGCCCCCAGCAGGGCCCAGAGCTTTTTTCCTACTGAAGCGTCTGTTGAAAGGCTGTGGTGATTTGATTCTGGCTGGGGAGCCTCAGTTCTGCCAGTAGGGTGGGGTGTGAGGAAGGACAGGGTGTGCTGTTGGCAGAAACATGGGATCCTTAGCCTTTGAGTGTCACATAACTTAAGAGATAAATACCGTCTCGCCCACTGTTATGACTTGAGTCTAGACGTTCCCCCTGTGCCTCATGTGGTCATGGGAGAGGCTTTTTCAGAGCTGGCTGGATCTGGAGTGCGTGATGCTGGCATGGATTCATGGTGCAGTGCTAGGATCAAGGACACGAGGTTTAAGGGAGTCAGTGCTCATCCATCTGAAGAAGACAAAAGGGGCAAAAAGATGCTGTTAAGGTCCCTTGTGGCTTTTGCTGTCTTCTGCCACCATGAACTGTTGCCTCTGTGGCATGCCACCCTGCCTTGGAGCCAGATGATTATGGACTGAAACCTCTACAACCTGTGAGCCAAGTAAACCTTTGTCCCTTTAGCTTTGCATGTTGGGCATTTTGTCTCAGCAATGAGAGAAAAGTAACCAAGACACCTACAGATGTCATAGTGAAATCTCTGCCTCTTTAGACATGATAAAGGCTCGCACACCTTCGCTCCCTCCCGCTTGTTTATATCTGCAGCTCCGTTGACTCACTTCCCTGTCAGCTCATCTGTCTGCAGCGTGGACTGTGCCCTTCCTTACCTATCCCTGCTCAGGCTGACCTGTCTCCCTGAAATGTTCTTTGCTGTTCATTTCGTTTAACATACTGCTTCTCATTCACTGTCAGCTTGAGAACCTCCCTTGTAGGGGAGACTCGGGGTCAGACCCAAGACTCTGTGCGTTCCACGAAGGTCTCCTCCAACTGAGGTCCTTTGCAAGTATTGAGAATAAAACTCTGATGAGACTCACAGGCCGTTGGTGGATGTGGGTGTGTGTCTTCTTGCCTTCTTGCCTTCAACTCTGGATAGAAATATGAATCCCTCCTCCACACTGGTATGAAGAGTGTAATAGGACATGTGTGACTCTGTGATAGCCTTTCCATGAAGGTTACTGTCCCTCTTCTCAATTCCCAACCTTGATGCATCCAGGAACGTACTGAGCTCTGGTTCCCACTGTCCCACTTGATGGAATCGTGAGGGTGTCTCATAGGTATATAAAACAAAATAAAGTGAGATTAAATCAAACAATGATACAATCAAGGAATGCTCAGAAACGCGAGCTCTGGAAGGCTCCTGCCAGTATAACACTCCATATTTTCCAGTAAATCTTTTTTTTCCTTTTTTCATTATTCTAAAATTTTGAGTAGTATATGTTTGCAGTACATAACAGTTACGTTCATCTTGGGGAGTTGGTACACATGGGTGGCACATCTTCATTCTATTTTTCCTTCTCTTCCCCTCCCTCATGGCAGTCTGTATTTAGTACCTAAACCTGGTCTCCGTGCAAACCAGCCCTGCCTTAGCCCCATTTTATCTCCTGCCCTCTTTACCCTTTACCCTTTGCCCCTTGAAATTTCATTTCAGAAGGAGATTCTGAGCCTACCACTGAGGAAGCCCATCTGATCTGGGGGTCAGGTTGTCTGACTCAGTTTCTCAGAGGAGACCAGTCAGAGGGTCCAAGATGTCCAGCAAGCTTAGACTGTGCAGTCCAGACGTGGGCTGACAAATTGGTTTCTTTGATCATCTGCGAACACCAGCCACTATAGGGTCAGATTTTCTCCTAACCCTTATTTATTTTTCCTTTCCCAAATAGGAAAATGATGATTCTGATAACTCTGCCTGCCATTAACTAATGACAAACTTGGTGACTAATTGTGCTTGAATCTGGCGAGAAAGCAAGATTAATTGTCTTTGGAGAGAGAGGGTCCTGAGGACTTGGGGAAGAGCAGAAATGCAGGCATGCAGAAAAGCAGGCCTGGGGAAACGTGGAGCTTTCTCGGTCTTGTCTGACCCACACCGTCTCATGGTGCTGGTGATGTGCTTAGTTCTGTGTCCATAGCTTTCTATAACTTGGAAGCCTGCATTGTCACAGCTTCTGTCTGCTGGCCTCGGGCTGGGAAAGCTTCGTCTTGACTCCAAAGCTCCAGGCCTCTTGCTTCTAGATGGGACGCCTGTAAACAGTTTGCATCAAGAGTTTTTGCACAAGTGGTTTAATGGGCAGAAAAAGGGATCTCAAGAGAAGCAAGGTACAGAAAATAGGGTAAGACAAGAAAGAATGCAAAGTGAGAACATGGCATTAGCTCCAGCCTGATTCCAGGAGAGCCGTGAGACGCATGTTACCCCGTGCATGGTCCCCACCTCGGGCCTGAGGGCTGCTTTATCCCCCCCAGCAGGGGTGCTACCCTAGCACTTTAGTTGTTGCCCCTTGTAGACGTAATGGGAGAGTCATTTCTAGGAGTGACAGCCCCCTCTTTGGCGGGCTCTTCACCATTGGCAGCCACCATTCTCATCGAGACTGGGCTTATCCTTGCAGAAAGGGCCTAGGCAGGCCTCATTTGCTGAGACTCAAAGTACACCCGTGTTGTCTGCTGTCATGAAAATCCTCACGCTGGACGTTATGCAGCCTATTCCGTGAAAACGCTCTGCTCCAAGGCAAGGCAAGAAGCAGGGTTTGCCAGCTGATCTTTAACCACGCCCAGGACTCTGAGCTCAGCAAGACTGTAGCCCTTCAGTTCCCACAGAGCCTCACGGGCAGGTCCCAGCCCTCACTGGGGGCCTAGACCCTCACAGAGCACCCCAGTGTCCCCCCAACCACAGTACTCCGGTCCTGGGCTCTACTTTATCTGGAGGCTCAAGAACCAAGCGTGCCCCCATAGGACCGCCTGCAGCTGATCCCTCCAGTCTAGTCTGTGAGGGCGAATGTTACAGCAGGATCCGCGCCATTTTTACCCAAGGGGCTGCGCTGGACATTGACAGGACATTGCACTTCTTATCCTGAGTGTGGATCTCGCCGTGTGTGTGTGTGAGGAGATAACGATGAGACGGGAAGGGAGGCAGGGTTCACTCTCCGTCACTGCCATTCACCTGTTTGGTCACTTTCTCTGACGTGTCCCATCAGACACTGGAGGCGTAGTGTGAAGGACTGGGGATCAGGGGTTCCCCTGTAACACACAGACACCGCCATTGCTCCAGGTATCCTTCTCCCAGCAAACTGGGCTCTGCCTTCGAGCAACGACTGTGTCCTTTTGTCCAGCCAGGGATCATCGTCTCCTAACCTGGGAGCAGTGGGGGAAGGTGGAGGGGTGAGATGAAGGAAAGAGCGGCATTCTTGCATCTTAGACACGTGCGCCGTGGTGTCAGTTGATGACCCTAACGTGTCTCATCACTCCCTGCTGGCCGCGTCGCCATGTATTTGCTGCCTCGGGGTAGACACCGTCATTAGGCTTCTTCTAGACCTTCCTGAAGTGTGAATAATGTCTGAAACCTTTCACTGGGAACAGATTTCTCCTTTTTTTCTGCGCAATTTTCCTAAGATGAAATGACACAAACCAGCAGCATTGAGCCAGATGGACGGTCCCTTATCTCTTCTGAAGCAGCTGTAAAGCCATTGATAGTGCATCGAACATGAACCCAGAAATGAGCTCTAGAAAATAATTTTCCATAAACGCCAATGGAATATATCAGTATGTTAGAGAGAATGATTCTCTAATATCTGAGCCTCATACCCAGTGATTGTCCCGCATTTATCTCCTCCTGGGATAAAGGACCGAGGATGACTTGGTATTTGGGTTAATATGAATGAGTTTCACAGCAGCTTTCACTGTAATCCATTTGACTCTGCTATGGTAGAATTATGTAGCACTAAAAAGGAAACCCCAACAAAATTACAATGCCCCGTCTTCCTTTCTCTGGTGCTAACTGGTGGGGACAGGTTACATGGTTCCACAAAACCCCACCTCCATGCTCCTTCACCTCTCAGAGTGTCTCTTTCCTTGTCTTTGAAATTGCAGTTGATTTTGTGTGAAAGTCCTCTGGATCAGTTGGTGAAATCTGTATGATGATTCCTGGAATAATCTAAAATGTCCTAGGAGCTGTAACTTCTAAGCTTTTACAAGCCCTTGATCTCTGACACGGGACTTTTAGAATTTGTCTTCCTTGAATTTTGAGCTCTGCTACCGGATATGCCCATGTTGTTCTCATCTGTTCGATTACTACCGAGCACACACGGCCTGGGCGCCCAGTCTTCCTGACGGTTTCTAGTAGCAAATGGAGAAAGACACAGGCTTCGTCCTGAAGACAGGGAAAGCACGGGGCACACAGGGCTGTGGGACTCTTGAGCCAGAGGAGGGCCACAGGAGGGAAACAAAAGGGGTCCATGGATGAACTGGGATGGGACAGGTGAAGAGATGGGGGAAGAGAAGCAAGAAAGTTTTTATGTGAGTTGCATAAACATAGGTGATCAGTTAGGAAGGGCCATCTCAGAGGAATCTAGTCACCTCTGTAGGACCAAGGCCAAGAGAGACTGAAACAGTGGAGGCGTAAGTGTCAGATGGGAAAGAAACCGAAGTAAAAGGGGACAGCAGGGATGAAAGGGGCCTGCTGAATGGCGGGATTCTGTACACTTAAACGTGGCAGAGGAGACAGAGGGAGGCTTTCTCTTCGGGGCCTGGAAGGAAGGCAGTGTCTCCCAGGTCCTGTGGCAGTTGAGCTGAGGTGATTCTGCGGGGAGAGGGCTGTGTGGCGGTGCCCTCATGGTGAACGCCCTCTGTTCTGACCTCTCGGAGAGGCTCACTGCAAAGGAGAAGGAGGACCTCAAGGTGACAGAAGAGCACCAACTCATCCATGAGCAGATGGGACAGGGAGACAGAGGAGGTGACAGAATTTGTGAACAAAGATGAAGGACAAGAAGAAAGTCATGTGGAGTTTCCAAAGATGGCGGACCGGTAGGTAGCAGGATATGGATCCTCTCTGAGAGAGACAGCTCAAATGCCAGAATAGAACACCCTGGAGAGACGCAAACAGAGGGAGATGGAGTCTCCAAACCCAGGAAGAAACTAAAGTGAAAAAAACTGCTCGAATGTGAGTTCCTGGGGCTACCATTAGAGAAGCTATGATCATCGAGCACAGCACTCTTGCCAAGTCGCCTGAATTCCTGCCCGAGACTGACCTGACCCACCAAACTGCACCAAAGCGACTGGCTTGAGTGGCCCCAGTGTAGAGCTGCACAGACCTGTGTGAGGCTCACCCAGAACCGGCCCTGCACGCGACCCACCCAGAGGCACCGTGAATTCGCCACAGCTGCGCTGAGGTCAGAGGTCGGGGGGCCCAGCAGTTCTCAGGGACTGGCATCAACACGCGGTGAGTGATGGGAATAAGACCCTCCCATGGGAAAGGGGCAACTGACTGGACGACATGTTGGATTTGGGCAGGACAGCCCTAACTCCATAAGGAAGTGGCTTCAGTTGGTTGATCCCCTCGACAAGTGATTGGTGGGATCTGCTTGGACTGGGCTGAGCCCCTGGCTGGGACCCAGTGGGTCGCTACAAATTAGTGACCTGGGCCACGCCCCTGGCCGGGACCCACTGGGTCCTTGAGCATGGTGCACACTGACGCAGTGAAGGCCCACAAAGGTTGACTGTCCCGGAGGGGAGGAGCCAGCGCACACTGCCCTTGCTTGCACTTCACTCTCTGATATCTGACTACAGAGGGCAGAAGCCCCTAGCCTGTGCGCTCTAGAGGAACTTTAACCAACAAGAAAAGGGGCTGGGAATTGCACTATATACTTGTATGGAAGGAACCAAAAACATGACGAGAGAGAGAAATAAGAAAAAGCCCCCAGCCCCCAACCCTGGGAGTGTTGAACCAGGAGAGGTAAATACAAAAGAGATTGAGGGCAGCAAACATGCAACATCAAACACAGCATCAGGGGACATAAAGAGATATCTTTGGGACCTTGTAAATGAGATCAAAACTGAAATATTAATCCAAATTAAACAAGAGATAAGTAGATTAATAAAGGCTGGGCACCTCTCAAGAAGACACAGACAGAAGAAGGGAGGAACACAAAAGGAGAGAAATGTTCACTGAAGAATATAAAGCAAACCTAGAATTCATGAAGCAGATTCAAAGAGATTACCAAGAAACTAAGGACTCCATAGAAAGTTGGCAAAACTGTTTGAAAGAAACCAAAGATAGACTATCAAAAATTGAACACAGGCTTGCAATGTGTGATCATGAAAGGGAAGATCTCTTAAAAATAACAAGGGAGCAGGCAGTAACAATTAGAAGGCTAGAGGACAACAAGAGGATCTATAACTTAAGAATAAAGCATGTGAATGAAGAAGCAGGAGTCAAAACAGAGGAACTGCAAAGGCTATTCACAGAAATTATTAAGGAAAACTTCCCAAACATAGAAAAAGGAAATGATATGCAGATGTATGAAGCATACAGAAATCCAGCCACCTACAACCAAAAGAGAGCTACACCTAGACACATAATAATCAAGATCCCAGAAATTCAATATTAGGACAGAATATTAAAAGCCGTCAGAGAAAAGAAACAGATCACCTATAAAGGAAAACCCATCAGAATCACGGCAGACTTCTCGACACAGACCATGAGGTCAACAAGAGCTTGGAGTGAAGTAATTCAAGCCCTGAAGGAGAACAACCTCCAGCCCGGATTGATGTATCCTGCAAAACTCTCTCTAGAAATTAATGGAGAAGCAAGACGCTTCCATGACAAAGAGGAACTGAGAGAATTTGTGACCACTAATCCAACCCTACAAAAAAATACTAAAGGACATTTTAGAGAGAGAGAAAAAGAATACAAGGATTTCAGGAACAGTGGCAGAGGGGCCTCAGTGAATGGGGCAGACAGTGGAGTGGAACAGAAAAATAAACAACCAATGGCAGAAAAACAGAATAGCAGAAATAAGGCAGAGAAGATTGGCTGTTATCTCTAGTATAGATGGCCTTGAAATATTAACAGAGAGAAACACAGGCAGAGTAGATCAGGAGATAGGGTCCATTGAGATGCTCTATATAGGGAGGCAGTGGGACCCAAAACAAGCAGTGCACCCTATGGGAGTGAAAGGGGAGGAATTGTATAAAAAAGGAAGGCAGAGGATATTGTTAATTGGGTAACAAGATTTAAAATACATTATTCTTATCACTCTGCTTAGATGGATTGCAGGCTGTTTCAGTTTGTCTACTTACACTAGACTTGAGGACATGGTCAGCTATCCCAAAAATAAGAGGACATATTATGGTAATCATCCTTAATTTCCTATCAACTTAATCTGAAGCCCTGTATTACTTATACTGTCCTATTATGACTGATCTTATTTGAATCTGGTTTGTTAGATTGCTGTTTTGTATTGACTGATTTTACTTAAATCTATTATGATTGACAACATCAAGTCTAAGAGTATAGGCAACTACACTGAAGATGATAAGATTCACTAAGATACCCACTCTGGTTTGATTATTACTTGCTTTTGAAGTCTTATAATGTCTCCAATGCTTCATTTTTATTAATGTTGTTATACTGTGCTGAGACACCATGGTAACCATTGTAGATCACCTTCTATTGTGGTTTTATATGACTTTTTGCTTCATGCTTTTCTAGGAATTGTTTTTGCTTTGTTTTGTTTTTCCGTCTAATACAGAAAGGATAGATATACACATAGAGACTCATGCATGTGTAGAGCTTATAAACAGTTTACGAGAACCAATTATATAACACATGTTGAAATGAACAACTACTTTGAAGAAAAAGACACTACAGTACCCAGTGCTGTTTCCATAATGTCATGATGTGAAATCCAGCAAAACTATCATTCTTTGTTTAAAGTGATTTTAGCTTGTTTTGTTTTAAGTTCAGCACACATGAAGGTATGGACAGCTGTTTTGAAGAGAATGAGAGACACTATGACAGCCATTCTAGGCTTCCCTAATGTCTGGTCTTGAAGACATGAAATGCCCTCCTCGTCCTGCTCAGATCAATTCCATACTATGTTGTTTCATGTGAATTCCCTGTATGTGACAATATGGACAACTATTTGGAAGAAAACAAGAGTCAATATGATAGAGAGTGAATATCTCCGATTGTCTAGCTTTGAAATTTATGTCTCTTACATTGCTCTCTTGTGACCTGCTTTGTTCTGTTTTGTTGTGTTTAATTTTACCCTTTTGATATAATTGCATGTATATTTGAGTGTGTAAGATGGATGACCATATTGCTGTTTTTGTCAGATCGTGGAGCAGAACTGTTAACAGTCTCACTGTTTGAATGTCTACTTTACATGTTTTAACTTTGTAATTTGAACAACTATTTCCAAGAA